>QYSG01017335.1:0-10587 GCA_003988875.1 Lachnum nothofagi
CCAGGCCAGGCTGGCCACGCGTCAGCTTTATCATGCTTGAAGAATTACGACGGATCGTGCCGGTTGAGCCACTACAGGATGCTCCAAGCGTGGCCACGGGGTACTAGCAGTCAGGCCTACATACACCCTACGAAAGTCAAATGGAATGGCATTTCATCGAAATCTTATATAATTATAAATATAATTAATTAAACGAAATAAAATAGCAAAAAAATAAAACCAGGGATCTAGGGGATAAGAGCCAGGGGGGTAAGCAATAGAATAAATAATATAATAAAGCTTTATATTAGCTTTTAGCTACCTAGCTATTTAGTTTTCCTGCCAGTGCTTTTCTTCTGCCAATGCCTCCCTGCTATCTTCTTCTGCCATTTCCTCCTGCCATCCCCTCCTGCCAATGCCTTCTTCCTCCTGCCAATGCCTCCTTTTCTATTAATGCCAGTAGTCCAGGGTCCAGTAATCCAGGGTCCAGTAATCCAGGGTCCAGTAGTCCAGGGTCCAGTAGTCTAAAGGAAGCCAATAGTTTAGAAAAAGCCAATAATCCAAAGAAAAATTCTAGCTTTAAAATAAAGTTTTATTTATAAACAAAGCTTTTTTTGCTTAATATAATAAAAATAACTTTAAATAAAACCTTAAAAAACTTATTTTTACTATATATTTTATTATATAATTTTATTTTTTAGTTAATATAATAAAAATATAATTTTTAAATTATTAATATAATAAAAATATAATTTTTAAATTATTAATATATTATAATTATAATATACTTTAAATTCAATAAAACGCCATTTTATCTGACTTTCATAGGGACAAGCAGTAACGAGCATACATTCTGGCATCCTTAGTGGATGCGGGACGGTCCATCTTTCTGCCTTCCTATCCTTACAGAGACTGAAATCCATTGCAGCTCGTGTTTTTTCCGCCTTTTATCAGATAGTGCGGGTTACAAAACCTTGATAGGCCGGCCCAGATCTTTGTTGTTCTCTGTTATGAGATTCAGACAGCCACCGGCCAGCCCCAGGTACTAGTAGATCTCGCCATTCTCGATACTACTAAGTCGCCCTGGACTCGCCCTGGAGTCGCCGCTATTTTAACACCAAGTCCGAAAGGGTGGTGGACGGCCCTAATAGTGGGACGGCCCTTCCCTTTTTAGGGGTTCTTGTAAGGGAAGGGGCCCCAAAAGAGGTAAGCGGCGCCCCCGCTATTGATGGGTCCATAAGCCCGAAAAATAGTCTCATTTGGAGCGATCTGGTCCCGCGTGCTATACCTGGTCTAGGCTCGGCAGGGCCCGCTGAGCTGAGAACAATGCCAGCGCCCGCCCTGTCAATACTACAATATACTCTACGCGCGCGCTTTTTCCATCGAAATCGGACTTCAGCACAGCCGCAGAAGTGCAGCGCTCATTTAACCAGTATTGTAAATTAGCACCCACGTCAATTTGCATCCAGTACCTGTTCCCGATATTCTAAGTTTCAGTATACTTACTTCGGAATAGAATCAAAATTGGGTATGTTATGTAGAAAGACTTGGCCTTTACGAATTATTTCCAAAAACCAATTTTTGTTAATGAAGTATATTGATTATTTAACTAAATCAGCAAGAAAGCCCAGTTCTTCTTTATTTATAATTATATATAATTGGCAATCGCCTTAAATAAATTTATTGGAAAATATCTTAGTTTATTTTTTTAATTTATTTATTATATTTTAATAATATTTTAATATATTTTTTGCATTTAAAGCCCTGGAATTACAGGCCAATCCAAAAAGAGATTTATTATAAATCTAATATTATATATTATTAAAAATACTAAAAACTATTATTAGCCGATAGTAGCAGGTTGTATATATACGGGTTTGCGTAGTCGTTTTATTATATTATATTGAAAAATAAAACTATTCCCAATTTTCAACACCAATACTAACCCCTAGCCGCTGCTAAGTATATAAAACGCTTTTATACAAATTGCAAACTACTATAGTAGAGTAGGTGCACCCCAGTCCGCGTAAAAGTTTTTCTACTTTATTGTAATTTATATTATATATAATGTTTTAATTTATTTATATATTTATATATTATGTATTTAACGGCATACCCTTTCTACTCCTTTACACTACTATATAGTTTTTTTTAATCAAATCTTGAGAAATTTTGGGGGCAAAGTAAATTAAAATATTTATTGAATTTAAGTGGTGGATCGAGATATTTTCCATAAATTTATATATTTCTTGTTTTTGCTCTATGGCCGTAGAGTTAATCGTATACAATAGCCTTAATGCGGATGTCATTTGCTTAAGAGTTAATACTAATGACTTACAAAACCTAGCCTTAGCCCTAGTTCATATATAAACCTTAATTTAAATTAATAGATTATTTAATAATAAATTTTAATACTAAAAGCAAAAATAAATTAAAGTTAAAGATAAGCCTAATAGGAACGAATATTAATATAAGTTTATAATATTATACTATAATAAAATTAAAAACTTTTAAAATTTCATTATATTAAAAAAGGGTAAAAGTAATAAAAGTGAAGGACCCCTTGGAGTGAATGTAAGAACAAAGCACTGAAGTTATAATTCTCTAGAGCTAGGGCTATATATATGGCATATGCATCACGTGCAGGAGCCACGTGATTGGCCCGTCACAATATATGTTAAAATAATATTAAATTTTTTATTAAAAAAATTCTATTTTTATTTTTTTATTTTTTTTAAAGTTTTTTAGTAAATTATTTTATAATTTTTATTTACATTAGGAAAAAATCTGGATGTCAGACGCACGGACCATATAATATAAGTGCTAATAACGCTATTTAAATACTAATAACACCATTTATATGCTATTGGCGCCAATAAATATTTAATAATTTTATTTTAATGCGAAGGTTTTATATATTAAAAAGGGGTAAAAGTAAAGAACCCTTGGAGTGAATGTGGGAGTAAACACTGAAGTTGTAATTCTCTAGAGCTGGGACTATATATAGTAGGGGCATCACGTGCAGGGATCACATGATTGCCCCGTTACAATATAAATAATAATAATAATAAATTCGGCTGATTTAAACAATTTCTATATATATACATTATTTCTATTATATTAGCACGGTATATTTACGCGGTATTATTAGGCTATTAAAACCTAGTAATAAAGGTTCCAAAACCTTTATTACCAAATTTATATTATATATAAAAATAATAATAAAATAAATCAAAAGTAAATTTGTTTATTTGCTATTGACTAAATTTACTTGTTAATAGCGCCGAAAATTTTAATTGATATAGTTGTTACTAATGGCACTACTAATAGGCACATGGCAGCCACGTGGCACGTATTTTTCTTCCTAATGTAATATATAAAATATTATAAAACTCATAGCATCAGCACTTTGGAATAACCTAATATATATACAGTTATATGCACTTAGGAGTAATTAGTATTAAATATACAAATTACCCAGAAATTAACTAATTTAGAATATTTATGCATTTTGTAGCATTTTGCAGTATTTTGCAGCATTATATAATATTATATAATATTATATAAATTTTATAAATTTTATAATAAATATAAATTCGCTAAAATTACTATATTAAAAATATTTTATATAAATATAATTTTTTTTAATAAATTATAAATGCTGCAGAATGCTGCAAAATGTACAAAATGCACAGATATTCCAAGTGATTTTAAAAGTAAAAGTGCAAAAGTGCTAATGAGTTTTTAATTTAAATTAAAAAAATAAAATTTTTTTATTTATTTTGAAAAAGTTTTTTATTTATACCTGCTTTGAAAATACCGGCTAAAAGCTTAATTAACTTATATAGATCCAAAGTTTTAGGATAATTATTAAAAGAAAAATTTTTCGATAAAGAAATCCAGCCTATTTATTATTTATAGAATTGACTAATTCTAGGATTATATAACTAAATGAAATTGCTTTATTGGTTTTTGGATTTTATTATTTAAGTTTAAAAAGATTTTTTGGATTTTTTTGTAAATAAAGTATGTTTTAATTTTGGGATTTTGTGCGCTTAGCTTAGGCTTTTTAATAATTTATATGGAATACCAACACCTCTATATTAAATTAGATTTATATTATTAATATAATTTATTATTATACTTTTTTTATTGCGTTTATTTATTTTCTTATAATTTTTTATTTTTGTTAAATCTATATTTCAAAATATTATTAATATTTTCTTAGTATTTATTATTTAGTAATTAAAAATAATTATCAGTCCTTATTTATGTTATTTGCTATTATTATATTTGCTTTTTATTAATTAAAATAATGAAATTATATTTTATATTTTATATTTTAAATACTATTAGTTTTTTTTGCATAAAAATCGTAATTAAATGCATTTTCCAAAAATGAATATTATATAATAATTATAATTATTTATAATATATATCATTTATAGTTTTTATAGTTTTTATAGTTTTTGCAATTTTTATATATTTTATAATTTTATATAAATTATATTTGAATATATAAACTATATTTTAATAGATATATAAATTTACTAGAATTTATATTAATATAAGAATAATTTTTAATATAATAATTTTAGCGAGTTTTTACTTAAGGAAACCATTGGCCGTTTTATATTGATATACTATAAAATCTATAAATTTAAAGAATTTAAAGAATTTTTTTATAAAAATTATATAGAAATTACAAAAATTACAAAATATGACTTGAAATTATATAAATTATATAAATAATATTAAGTCTTTTTGATTATATATAACTGTTTAAATATTGGGCTATGCCAAAGTGCTAATAATTACATTTATTAGTTATTTAAAACATTTTTAATATTTTTAATATTTAAATTAAAGTTATATGATCCTTATACTAATTTAACGATTTTTAACGATTTTTAATATTAATTATTAAAAAGCCACATTATAATGAAAATAAATATTATAAAATTATTATAAAATTATATATATAAATTAGATTATTATTCTAAGTTTTATTCTAGGTATTCTTTATTTTATTTAACTTTTATTATTTAAATTATAAAGTTTTTTCTAGTAATAATTATATTGTTTTTTTAGGCTTAAAAAATTAAATAATAAAAATCTATTAATTTTATAAATTTTATATTATTTATATTTAATCTTTTATATTAGTAATTTATATTTATTTGGTTTTTTAAAAATAATATAAATCTTTAGTTTTTTTTACTTAAAAATTAATTATATATAAATATATTATAAAAAAATAAAAATACCCTTGGAATAAATACTAAAATTATAATTTTCTAAAACTGAAATTATATATAATAAGTGTATTATATACAGGGATTATATAATTGCTTTGTTATAATATATGAATATTAAATAATTTATTATATTTTATATTTTATTTTTATTTTATTTAAATATTAGTTATTAGTTATAGTTTTAATTTAAGAATATGAATTTTTATTATTATTATTATTATTATTATTGTAACTTAGGGAGAAACTTCAATTTTTAAAATCAAAAATATTAAATATATTTATAACAAAATCTTAGCTCTAGAATATTAGTTTATAAATTATTTTAATTTTACAAAAACTATTAATATAAAAAAATATTTTTTAAATATTAATATTAAATTAAATATAATTAAAAAATACAAAAAAAATTTAAAAAAATTTAAAACTAATATAATATAATATAATATATTAAAAATATTATTATTATAAAATGGAAATTATTTAAAAATTTAAAAATTAATTTTTTTAAATAAAAAACTTTAATATAAATATATTATTTTTAAAACTACTATAAATATTATTTAAATATATATATTATAACAAAGTAAATCGCTCTGTATGTGACCAAATACATAATTAGCTTAATATATATATATATTACAAATAAACGTTTAAAAAAAAAATTTAATATTTAGTCTTTTATTTGAATTTGAATTAATATTATTTATATATTAGATTTTATTAAATACTTGTTTTTTTTGGTTTTGCATAATATATATATATATTTATATTAATAATAGTATAAAAGAATAAAAATAAAAGAATTTTTAATTATGTATTTTTAAATTAAAATAAATTAATTAATTTATTATATAAAGTTTTTTTTATATATAAATAATTAAATTAAATAATAAATTTTCTAATATTATTTAGGATTTTTTTTAGGGCTAAAGAATAATTCATTTTTAAAAATATAAATATATTCTAGCCTTATTAATTTGCCTACTGTAATACATTTTACATTTTTAATATTAATATAATTTATATTTGTATTATTAGTTTAATAATAAAAAATATAATACAATTTTTATAAAAAGAATTTTTTTTAAAAGAATTAGTAGGTAATTTAATTAAACGTAAAGTTATATTATAAAAAATATTTTAATGCTTTGATTTAGTAGTAATTAAAGTTTAAAAATCGAATAAAAAATAATTATAATCATAATTATTTTACGAAAGGTTTTTACTATAAGTAAATTATTAATAAATATAATATATTTTAGTTTTTAAGTACATAATATTATTAATAGTAGTTTCTGTTATATTTTTGCAATATATATTAATTTATTAAATTATATTTAAATAACAATTATAAAGTTTTCTTTGGTTTATATTAAATACTACAAATTTCAAAAAAACTTTATTAAAAAAATATTAAAAGCAAAAAAATAAATAAAATCCGGAAATAAATAAATAAATATTATTTTGATAATAATTTATGCCTAAAACAAAAAAACTATTAATTTTTATTAAAAGCTTTTATTAATAATTGATTTCTAATATACTTTAAATATCTTTAAAATTAAATCAATTTAGAATTTTTCTATAATAATATAAATAAAATTAATACTATAATAAAAAAAGCGGAATATACATATTAAGGCATTAAGGACTTTTTAAATAACGTAATCAATAAAAGCCAATTTGCTAAAAACAAAAACAAAAATAAACCAAATATTAAGGATTTTAATAATATAAAATTTAAAGCTTTAGAAGGTTTTTTATAATATTTAAAATCAACTATAAAATGATTTTTAAGTTTTAATATTTATTTATATATAAAAATAGCTTTAACAAGCTGCAGTAAATTTAATTAGGATTTTTAATTTTAATTTATATATTAAAATATCTAAATTAATTATATATTATGTATTATATATTAAAATATTAAAATAATATGGTTATATAATTATAAAATTTAAAGTTGATTTTATTTGTCCCTTTTGCCTGCCGTATGCGTCACCGTAATATACATAACCACCTTTCCTAATGGCTCCAGCTATTTTACTAATTTTAATCTAAAAATAAATTAATATATAATAATTAGTTATTTGATTTAAATTATTACTTATATAAAATCCTTTTCTATTTAGAAATTTTATAATATCTTTTTAAAGCTTGATTATATTTTCGGATTATTAAAACTCGAAATTAATTAAATAATAATTTATTTCTGGTTATATTACTAGTTTATGAAAGAATTATTAAGACTAAAATTATTATAATAAGTAGTTTCTATATTAATAGCATAGTTATTAGGAATAGATTGGGTAAATGTAAATTAAGTTATAGCTAAAGGCTTAAATAAACATATATATACTCTAATTAACTAAATATACATAACTTCTTTAACAAAGAAAAATGGGGTTTTAATAATATTTTTTTAAAAAACAAAATTTAATGCCTTTATTAAGGTTATTTCTAGGTCCATTTAATATTAAGCGGTAAAAATTATTAAAAAATAGAAATCTATTATATGCCTAATTTTTTTTAGCTGAAAGTATACCGCTGGCCTAATACTTCATATGGTTTGTTTAAAGAAGGCTTGTAATGCATATATTCATTTAAAGTAAAAAAGGCTTCGAAGGAGGTAAGGAAATCGTAGAGCTAATAGCTGCTGTTATTGTCGTAATTATTATAATTGTTTTTATAGCTATTATTGTTGTAGCTATTATAACCGCTTTTTTTTCCTGCTTTTTTTATAGTTTTTTTAATATTTTTCTTTCTAGTTATTTGCATTGCTTTTTGCGTAATCTTTTTTGTAATTATTTATATTATTTTTTATATAATTTTTTTATTGTTATTAGTATAGTTTTTTTTATATTTGTTTAAAGGTTCGTTTTCTTTAAGCTAAGGTTTTGCATACAGAGGCTTTGCGTACTAAGGCTGGTACTAAAGCTTTGCATATTAAAGCTCTGTATACTAAAGCTCTATGGACTAAGGCTCTGCGGGCTCGGGCTGAGGCTTTGCGGATTAAAACTTTTGTATATTATTTTTAAAATAGTCTCTACTATAGGCATATTACTAAAGATATTGGCCTAGTATAATACAAATGGATGCTTTAGGCACTGTTAATAGGGCCGCTTAAACATTATAAAATTAAATTATAGCTTATTTTAAGTAAAATATATATATAAAAGCATTTAATATATAAATTTAAAATGCCTAAAAGATATAATTACTAAAATCTTTTAAAATAATATTTAAAAAGTAATATAAATGAAGGCCTTAGGCTTCCGCTATATTAACCACTATAATAAAGTAATCCATAATTGGCTAAAATCTTAAGAAAAAAATCCTAGTATTAAAAGAACAATGTTATTATTATTTGCTTACTAGGCGCATAGTAATATTATTAGAAAAATAAATAATGCAATAAAGCATATTTACTGCGGAAAAGGGTTTAGTGCCAAAGCTAATATATAAAACTTTTTTTTTTAGTAAAAGGAATATATAAATTTAGTTTTTTAGTAAAAGGAATATATAAATTTAATTTTTTAATTAAAAATTAAATATTACTATTATTTATTAGGAATAAATTAAATTATAATTAAGGGCCTAAACGGGCATATATATGCCCTGGCTGACTAAGCACACGTGACCTCTCCTGCGGGGAGGAGTAGTTTTTTAATAATAGTTTTTATTTTCTAATCTTTATATTAAGCAATATTAATGGATTTTTTTTTAATCCAAAGAGTTTTTTATTTTATAATAATAAAAATATTAGATATTATATGCAGTTTAAAATATTAGATAATATAGATTTTTATTATTTTTATTTGTGTGAATAACTAAGGCTAAATATTTCTCTGTATTAAAAAACTAATTAAAAAATCTAACCAATAAATTTAAAAGTTTTATATACTTTTATCTATTTCTCGTTACTAAATAATACTCCTTTTATTATTCGGACTTCGTAGTAGTGGCCACCCCTTGGAAATAACTATTTTTTTATATTAAATATTGATTTTTAGTGTTTTTTATTTTATTTATTTATTAATAAAGTTTTTTTTTTAATATATAATTTATTTTATTTTATTTTATAAATAAAATTTTAAGTTTTTAAATTTTTATTAATTTATATATTTATTTTAATAATAAAAACTTAAAAATTTTAATTAAAATCTAAAATCTAAAAACAGTAATAATAATATTTAAATAAAATTCTATAATTATTTTTCATTTTTAATTAAATAATTAAAAATCCCTATATAAAATTTTATATAGAGATTTAAAACTTATTTAATTAAAATATAATTATAAAAGAAATAGTTCCAAAATCTTATAATAAGTATTATATTAACATAAAAATTTTAATTTTTAGGCTTTTATTTTTTTAATATTTATTAGACCAAATAAATCAAAAAATATAAATTATTAAATAATAAAATTAGTAATAATTTGAAATCGCTATTTTTAATGTAAAAGGGGTGGCCACTTCCGAGGGTGGCCACTACTACGAGGTCCGACTTACCGATCCTAAATACTTCTCCCTATCGCTCGCGGCAGCACAAAACATAGGATTGCTCCCACTTATAGTCAACTCTTTATGGGTACATTTATTAAAGAAGCAAGCGCCGATGGCATTAACTAAACCATGATTATGGAAAGTTCCGATGATTTGCGTATTCCTAAAAAATCGTATTATATAGCCTTTTAATACAATACTGGCCGCTTAAAGTTCTCTATATGCGTTGCTTTTGCTTTGAAGTATTATATTATGAACTATAAGCTAAATTTCCACGTTAGTATCCAGAAACGGCTTTGCCTGGCTCTAGTAACTTGGAAATGATATATTGTTATTGGTAATAGTCCATAACCAAAATAGCGATTAATAACACAAAAGCCTGCGTTTAAAGTATTTGCATTATACCCCGGTAAAATAATCATTTCTAATCAAAGGTTGAAATTCTTGCGCAATACCGAAAATGGCAGAAAGTCTATTACTACTATATCTTAGACATCTATCTAAGTAATCCTTGATCAGCCGATAGAATAGTAGAGCAGGAATGAAACATAAGGCAGTTGTGCAGCTCTTAGTCGGAGAACGTTCTAGTTCAAAATCTTTGAGATCTTAAAATAGTTCTTTTATCCATAAATTGAAGAATTATCTCTAGGTAGCCGTCCATTAGCAGAATGGCATCCGTTGAAACATCTCCGATAGATCTGTCTTAATAAAGTTGTCGAGGTGAGAGAGCCATCTCTTGAAGGGTCCAACCCCTTGTAGCTGATACGCCGGTGCGCTCAGGAAACGTCGAGTTACTCAAAAGATCCGCAAGACATTCAGATCCACCAAGATCTTCTCTCGTTA
>QYSG01017346.1:0-10582 GCA_003988875.1 Lachnum nothofagi
AATAAAAAAATATTTATTTTTTTTTTTTTTTTTTTTTTTTGATTTATTTTTTAGTATATTTTAAATATTAAATATTATTAAAAAATTGCTAATAATGCTAAGTATTTGGGCCTGGTTAGTAAATCAAAAATTATATTAAATATTAAAAAAAGCAAAATATAAATATAGTCGAATTTTAAATAATGCCTTAAAAACGGCAAAATAATTTTATTTTAGACTTTTGTTTTGGCGCTGGAATTTGGTACTATATGGCTTTTTAAAAATTAAACTTAGGATATTCGAAATAATATTTATTAAAAATAAAAAAATAAAAATAACGGCTAGCTTTTTAGAATTAATATTATAATTAAATATAATTTTTATCTAAAAAATTAAAATAAAAAAAAAACAAATAATAAAAACAAAAATAAATAGTTTTAAAAATTTAAATAAAATTATATTATTATAAAAAATATTATTTACATTAATAATAGAAATATTAACAAAAAAAACAATAATATTCAAATTATTAACTTTAATATCTTTAGCGGCTAATAAAATCTTTTTTTTTTTTTTTTWTTTGAAATACTTGACCTAATGCAAATTCTAAAGAAAAAAAAAGAAGTGTTTTTTAAAAAAGTAATAAACTTTAAAAGCTTAAAAGGCTTAGAAGGCTTAAAAGGCTTAAAAGGCTTGGATGCAAAAGTAAATAGCGGAATATCGGCAGAATTATTAAGTTTAATATTAAATTTATTGGTTTATATTTTTATAGCTTTTATATATTTGTAAAAATTAATTTTTTTTTTTTGGCTATTTGGAAAAAAAAAGTTCTTAAAATAAAAAAAAGCGTTTACTTATATTTACTTTGCCTTAAAATTGGCATTTAACTAAATCATAAAATCTTTAAATTTTATAATAATAAGATTATTTGGTTTATTATTTTTAAAATTTATACTATTATATATAATATAATAAAAGCCGGTATAATTAAGTTAAAGCAAGCTAGCTAATTAATAGCCATATCGGATCCTCAAATAAAATAAAAAATTTATTTTTATTTTATTAATTATTTTAGTTTTTATTATTATATTTTGTTGTACGACTATAATTAATATATTAATTATATAATTAAAAAAACATATAATATAGTTTATATAAATATATAACATTAAAAAAAAAATTATGGTTTTTATATTTAAATTATATAATAGCCGACTTTAAATTTATTATTTATTTAGGTTTTTTGGAAAAATATTAGTAAATATATTAAATAATAAATAAGGTTAGGAACTAAAAAAAAGGCCGGTTCCATTGCTAAAGCTAATGGATTAAGGGCCAATTAAGTTAAATAAATAAGAAATAATATAAAACAAAAAAAAAAAGTAATTAAATAGCAAAAAGAATAATAAATTAATCGAAAAATTATTATAAAAAAAATAGAAATTTAAAAGCAAAAAAGCCTTTAAATAAAAATTTAAAAATAAAAATATATAAAATTAAATTTAAAAATTTAATTAAAAGTTATAAATTTAATTAAAAAAGTGTTGTTATTTAATGCAATTTTTTATTTAGGGTTAAATTAGGCAATTTAATTAAAAACACAAAATAAAAATATTTAATTAAATTATTTAAAAAACAAAATATAAAAAAACTTAAAAATTTTTTTTTTTTAAAAAAAATCTTTTTTTTTTATAATTTTTTTTTTTTWTTATTATATAATTTAAGTTTTATTTAGATATTTATTATAAATAGCAATAGCAACAATAGCATTAGAAGCTAGACAATGGAAAAATTCAAAGTTGATTTATAAGCTATTATTATTAAAAGTATTATTAGTGGATTAAAAGCAGTTTTCAAAGAAAATTAATATTAAATATAAACAAATATATTATAATACCTAAATATAATTTATAATAAAATTTTTAATATAATAAAAAAAATATTTATATATATAAAATTAGTAAAAAATTAAAAAAAACATTAGATTTTTATAAAAGATTTTATAATCAAATAAAAAAAAATTTAAAAAATAATAATAATGTATAAACTAGTAAAAAATCAAAAGCAAATAACAAAAATAGCAATTTTAATAAAATAAATAAAAAATTTTGCAAAAAAATAAATTAAATAAAATTTAATTTTAAATAAATATCTAAAAAAAATTAGGATATTAATTTAGAAAATTAAATAATAAAAAAAATAATAAAAAATCAATAAAATAATAATATATAAGTTTATTTAAAGTAAGCGGAATATTAAACTATAGCAAAAACTTATAATTAGTAATTTTATTTATATAGCCACTAATATAAACCAAATTTTTATTATTATTAATTTATTATAAAAAAAAAATATACGAATTAACTAGTATAGATTTATTAAAAAAAGCAATGTTAATAAAAGTTTATTTTTATTGAAAAATATAACTATAATAAAGTAGAATCTTTTACCCTGCCCGGCGGAGAAAATCACTTTATTTACTACTAAAAATAACACCATTTTTCTTTAGTGCTTTAAGTAAAAAATAGCTTTAGAAAAAGCAAATAAAAAATTCGGAATAGCTAAGAGTATATTAATCAATATAAAAAAAAAAATACTATTAATAAGCTATAGGCGGAGCTACTAAAGCTAAAAATTAAAAAAAAGGATTTAGTTAATGCCATTAAACATATATATAAATATTTATTAAATATTTTTAATTCCTAGGCGACCTTAATATAATCAAATAAAAAGTTACCAATTGGAAAAAATATAAAACTTTTTAAGCAAATATAGAAATTTAAATCAATTTACTACTAATATATATAGCTTATAGTAAATTACTTAAGTTTATATATAAAAAAAATACTAATAGCAAAAAAACTAAAAAAACTTAAGATTATTTAAAAGCGCTGATTTAAACTAAAAAAATTAAAAATTAAACAAAAAACTTTCTAATGGTTTTATTTTGCCAATTAATTAATTCGGCTTTCAGATAAATTAAATCTATTTAGATTTATAAATCAAAAACTAAAAAATAATTTTAATTTTAATACTACGGCAATTTTAAATAATTAAAATCCCAAACTTTAAAAATACTAGGAAAAAAACAGATAAATAATTAATTCAGTTTTTAAATAATAATTTTAAAAACCTTTTAATATAAAGTTATATAAAAAAATTAAAATATATAATTTCTATTTTTGTAAAATCAATAAAAAAAAAACATTAAATAATTATATAATATATTTTTTTCCATTATGCAATAACTTATAAAATAAAATCCTATATATTATATACTATATACTGCTTTTTGTCCAAATAAAGCATAGCAGTTAATTAATTATTTATATTATAGAAAGTTCTATAAATTTAAAAATAATATTATTTTTTGCTATATAAACTTTAATATAATACAATTAATTAATTATAACTAAAAATATAATATAATTTAAGATAATATTTTACTAAATATTAAAAACAAATAAAATTACATTTTTATTTTTTTGAAAATATAATATAAAATAGCAAATTAATAGAAAAAAATTAAAAAACAAAGCTAGACCATAGAAAAATAGGTATTTAAAATCACAAACTAAATCTTAACCAAGGGAAACTTTAAAAACTTAGGGCTTAAATAAAAAAAAATATTATATAAATCAAATAATATAAAAATCACGTTTTTTAACTTTTCCTATAAAACTATAAATCCAGCAATAAAAATACAAAAACTACTATTTTCTTAATATATAGCAATTTAGAATAATAGGGAAAACCTAAAGTTTATTAAAATAAACTTTTTTAAAATAATTATAAACTTATATTATAATTTTATAGTTTTATTAGCTATTTCATTTAAATTTCTAAATTAATATAATATTATATTTTATTAATTTATAATTATAATAAAAATAATTAGTTTAAAAGTTATTTTTAATACTTTAGTTAAAAGATATTACTAGAATTCGCCGGCTATATTTAAAAAAAAAAATATTCTTTTAAATAATAATCAAAAAACTATATATAATTTTATTAAAAAATAAAAAATATAGGCTTTGGAAATTATATTAATAGTACTTTAGAATATAAAGCTAGCGAAGTATATAGCATTTAGAAAGTAATTATTCTATTATTTTAAAGAATAATTGCAGTAATTAAGGGTTTTATTAGTAATCCTAAAAACTAAAATAAATATATTAAACAAAGAAATTATTATTATTATAATAAAAAAAGGCATATTGTTTGCAGAGAAACCTGCCGGGCAAAGTTAAAAAATAGAAATTAATAAAAAATAAAAAGGAAAAAATAATAAAAATATAATAAACATTAATAATAAAAATAACAAAAATAATAAAATAGAAATAAATAAAAGAAATAATAGAAAATAATCAAAAAACAACTATTTTAAAAAAGGGCTTATATAATAAAATAAATATATTTTAATTTATATAAAAGTTTTTCTGCTTTATTTTAATTTATATTATATATAATATTAAAATTAAGGTTTTATAAATAACATTTAATTTATTTTTTTAATTTTTATACTTTAGTTTATTTACGTGTTTGCATACCGTGCACTTGACGGCACACCCTTTCTGCTCCTTCACAATATATTAATATATTATAATTTTAATGTTAATTAAAATATAAAGTTAAAAAGGCTTAAGTTTAATTTTTAAAATAATAAAACTAAGGGATTTCAAGGGTTAAATACCAATTAAACCACTTAAAATAAAAAAAATTTAATTATTAAAATTTAATTTTTAAAAACTAAAAAATATAGTTTTAATTTTGATTTTAATTTTATAAAAACCTAAAAAATTTAGTTTAAATAATATTGAATATTTTTAAAAACTAAAAAACTAATAATTAATTTAAATTTTTTAAATAAATTTTATAGAAAACTAAAAACTTATAATTATAGTATAATAGAAATTTAATATTTGAGTTTTTATTTTATATATAATAAGTTTTTATAATAGTTATTTTATATTTATATAATAAAGGGATATAAATATAATAGAAATAAGAAACTTAGCTTAATTTATTAACTTATTATATAAACCAAATTTATAATTTATTAAAAGTTATTAATTAAAAAAGGTGGGCAAAGTTTACCTTTTTATAGATGGGGCCTTGCGGGCCCTGACTAATAGCAGCTAGGAGCCCCTGCGGGGCTTCTAGCTACCTTTTATCTACTATTCTAATAATTTTCGCGGAATATAAAAAAACCCTATTTTCCAGCTTTCTTTGTTTTTTATGGTGGTGGTGGTGGTGGTATTTATACTTCGATCCAGGCCTTAAAAGCTTATGCAAGTGTTTTATATATATTACAAACTTTTTTATAATATTGCTATTTATACGCTAAATGTTTATAAATTCCATTTTTTTAATTATTTTTGTTCTAGGCTTATTGCCAATATTCCTAAGTTTTAAGCTTTAAATCTTTTTATATGAGCCTTTCCCGGGGAGTGATCTCATTTAAGGGGCATAGCAGGCTATATTCTATCCGTTATTACCTGGCAATAGAAACCATTTGGATTAATATATTACTATTTTCCTTAGGTGCTTTTGGTCCGGTGTCTTTAAAAAAAATATACTGCTATACCCTAATTTTTTTTTTAAAAGCCGGAAAATAAAGTTTTATATTTTATTTTATATAATAAAAAAAAAATCAAAAAATTCTGCCTTTTTTGCTTTTTATTATTTAATTAAAATTATTAAAATAAATATTTATTATATTAATTAAAATAAATTATTTAAATTTAACTAAATAAATTATAAATATTATATTTATTTATATATTTTATTATTTATATTTTTTAATATAAAGTCTTTAATTAGGTTTATTTGCATATTTACTACAAAAAACCTTAAATTTTATATTATTAATTTTTGTTATTAATTTTTTTTAGTTTTTTTTAAATAAATTAATATTATTATATTAAATATAATTATATTATAAAAATAATAATTACTAATATATAAATTAATTTATTTAAAATTTTTATTAAATTAATAATATTAGTTTTTATTTAAGTTTTAAATTTTTATTTAAAATTAATAAAAATAAAATAAATAAATAAAATATAATAAATATTCTAAAAATCGCAAATACTAAAATTATATATATATTTATTATAAAAAAAGAAATTAATTTTTTTTTAAAACTTTTTATATTTATATAAATTTTATTAAAAGTTAATTTTGCTGGTATATATTTAAAAAATAATAGATATTTATTATTTAGGATATGTTTTATATTTGAAGTAAATCCTAGGAGTAGGAAATTCCTAAATGCAGTAAAGTACTTTGCTATATAAGCCGTCCCTCTATTAATTCGCTTATTTCCAGTTGATCTACTAGTTGACTTAATTTTTGATTAAAGTTAATTATATTATAAGGAATTGGTAAAGCAAAGCTATTAGGCCTTTAGGGCCATTTGGTTTTTATTCTATTGTTTATTTAGCCGCATTATTTATAATTTTATTGCCTAATATGCTAATATATATTAAAATCTAATATATTTCAATTAAAAAAAAAAACGACTAATAATTTATAAATATAAATCCAAATTTATTAAATATTTTTTATTTTTGGATTTATTATTAATTTTATTATATTTTAATTATTTATAAAAATATAAGTTTTTTTTAATTAAAATTTTTTGCTAATAATTATTTCTAAAGTTATTAATAGGCTATAGATTTTTTCTATATAAATAATATTAGTATTTATAGTTTTTATATAAGTATTTTGTATTTTTTTCGTTTTCTAAAAGTATATTATAAAACTTATTTGATTATTTATTCCTAATCTATTAATATATATATATATACCGGTTTTATTAAAAAATTTATTATAAATTAAAATAGCTTTTTTGGCAATATTTGCAATATTAATAATAATAATTAATATTTTAATTTAAGAAAATATAATAAATCTTTTTTTAATTTTTATATTTATAAATTTAGTTTTAAAAATTATTTTAAAAAGTTTTTTGTATTATATAAAAATATTTGGTTTAGGTTTATTATTTATAAAGGGGATATTTTCAATGATTATTTAATTTTATAGGATAGAATTTACCTAAATTAATATCTTTTATGTTTTTTATATAAATTTAAGTAGAATTAAAATTAATATTAGCTTAATATCTAAGATAGCGGTAAAGGTTTTTGCAAAAGCCCCTAATATTATTTTTTTTGTTTTTTTTTGGATATTTGTAAATTTATTTATAAAAAACTTTAATATTTGTAGTAAATATTATATTAATAAATAAAATAATAATTTAAATAAAATTATAGTTTAATATATTTGTTTAACATTTAAAATGTTTATTTCCTATATATTTTTTTTTAATTTATAAAAAGCTAATATATTTTTAATAATTACTTTGATTTTTTTTTTAATATAGATTTAGAAATTTAAGCAATTATCAATTATAATTCCTAAAAATTTATATAATTTTACTAGATTAAAAAAAATATTAAAAATAATCTAGTTTATTACTAATAAGGGCAAGTTTTTTTTCTTTTTATTATTTTATATTCCTAAAAGTTAGAAATATATAAAATAAAATTTATTTAATATAAATTTTAATTTATATATTTTAATTTATATATTATTTTATATTAAAGTTTTTTTAAAAATAGTAATTATAATTTTTAGATTTAGTATAATGGCTAATATATTTAAATTATTAATTTATCTTAATTTAATAAATTTATTATTATTTTAGTTGATTTTTATTTCTAATAAATTTATATTATAAAATAAATAAAAAATAAAGTTAATTAAGGATCCTTGCGAAATGCTAATATAAACCAAAAGTTTACTTATAGTATACTTAAGTAGCTTTAGTAATATTTGCCTGCTAAATAAAAAGCTTATTATTTAATTTATTTATTTGCCTTTTAACTTTCTTAATTTAAAATTATAAATAAACTAAAAATAAAATATATTATTATATATTTTTAAAATATCCAAAAAAAAAAATATTATATATAATTTTTTTATTTATTTATTTTTAAATTTTTATTATAAAAATATAAAATTTGATTTTATATCTAATTTTACTATAGCCATTTAAATAGTATATTAATAGAAATTAATATATTTCTATTATAAAACTAATTCTAACTACAAATATAATTTTAAAAATCTTTTTTAAAATATTTAATAAAATTATTAGTTAATATAATATAAATAATAAATAATTTTCTTTGCTTAGCTTAGGCAATATTACCGTTATTAATTCTTTAAAGTATTAGAAGTAATATTTAATATTTAAATAAATATTATATAAAAAATATAAAACTAATATTATTATAAGCAAAATAAACTTTAGGATTTCATTTAAAATTCTATTTGATTTAAAGATTTTTTTATTTTTTAGATTTATTATAGTTTTAATAATTTTAAGTTTTTGGATTTTTAGGCATTTAAAAATAAGCAAATATTAATATTTTTTTTAGTAAAAATTCTTAATATTTTTTAAATTTATATTTATTAATAAAAAATAAAAATAAACATTTAAGGCCATTGCCTTTTCTTCTGGGTTAATAGCTAGGCGTTTATTATATTAAATACTTAAAATGTAAATTTTTTTGCGCTAGTTTTATTTTTATATAAAATTTATTATTTTTTATATTTTATTAGGATTATTTTTAATATTATTTAATTAATTTTACTATTATTTTTGCTTAAAGTTTCTAATAGTTTTTTTAAGTTTTAACTTAGATTTTTTATATTATTAATTAGTAGTTTTAATATAAAAATATATTATTTTTTTTTTGGTCCGGTAAATATTTTATTAAAAAATTTTCATTTTTATAATAAAAATAGGAATGGATTTAAAAGTAATGCGGACCGTTGGAGTAAATTTGTTAATTGCTGTTTTAATTATTTAAATAAAAGTTATAGCCATTTTATTTAAAAAAAATAAAATAATTTATATAAGATTGGTATATTCCAACATTTTTACTTCCTGTTTAAAGTAACTAATTTCCTTTTATAAACCGCGGATTTTATTTTATAATATATTTATTAAAAATTTATAATTTATTTTAATTTTAATTTTTTTTTCCTAATTTTTATCCTAGTTGTTTTTTTTATAAGCGGCCAAAAAAAAGAATAAAATTACTATTAAATAATAGTTTAACCATTTATTTTTCAAGTGGTTTATTATATAAAATACTAATTTATTTTTAAGATTTTTATTAGCTTATATTAAATTTATAATAATATTTTATTGGCATTGGTTCCCTTACTTTATTTTAATGCCTAATAATAGTAGTTACTTTAGCCTATAATAATTTATAATATTTGTAATATATATTTTTTTGGTATTTTACTGCATAATTACATTTTAATAAAAATAATAAACATTAAAATTTTTAATAAAAATCCTAATAATAAATTTTATATTATAATTCTTTAAATAATTAAAAACTATTTTTATAATTATATAATAGAAATAAATTATATTTTTAATATTATAAAATTATTTAATAAAACTATTATTATTTGTTTATTAAATTATTATTAAATAAATATAATTAATTATATTATAATTATAAAGTTTATAAATATTAGTAATTTTAATTTTAATTTTATAAATATTTATATAAATAATAATAATATTAATTATATAAATTTATATTTTTTAATTATTAATATTATAAATATTATAAATATAAATTACCATTTAAGTTCTAACTTTTAGATTAAAATTAACTATAATTAATATAAAATTAATTGTATATTTTAAAATATATAATATTAAATAATTAAAATTTATATTATTAAATTATAGTTTTTAAATAATAATAATATTATAATTTATAATAATTTTATTATTAAATAATATATATTATACTAAATAGTTTTTGTTTATATTATATTATAAAATTTTAAAATTTAATGTTTTAAAAATTTATTTATTAAATATTAATATTAATTTATTTATTTTGCTTTTTTTATTATAAAATATTAATACTTTAAAAACTATATAAAAATTTATATTATAATTAATAATATTAAAAATTTTAGTTAATTTAAAATATTTAAATTGCATTAGGCCATTTTTATATATTTAGTATTTCTGTTTTGGGTATTTTTTTCGAAGATGGGCTTGGCCTAAGCGGATTTATTTTCCTGCTGGTATGGGTGCAGGTGCGGCATTTGGTTATGGTGGTGGTGGTGGTGGTGGTGGTGGTGGTAGTGGTGGTGGTAATGCCTCATTATTTGAAAAAAATACGTCTAATATGTCATTTAAATCTATTTTTATATTACTATTGCCTTAATTGAAATTAAAACAAATGGCTAAGCTAGCAAAGTAATTTGGTAATAGCATTTGGTTAAATGGCGCTGCCGGGTTACAGATTTGAATTTAACTAAATATAATAAATTTATTAATTATTTATAATATAAATTTTTTAATATTAAAATATTATATTTTAAATATAATTATAGTTTTTACTGCAATTATTAGGTTTTATATTACTTACTAATATAATAAAAAATAAATTTAATAATAGTTATTTTATAATAAAACTAATATTTAAAAATATAATAAAAAAAGTTTCTATTAAATAATTTATTTAGAATAAAAATTCTTCAA
>QYSG01017357.1:0-10563 GCA_003988875.1 Lachnum nothofagi
TAAAAAACAAATATTCAAATAAATAAAAGTTTTATTAATATAAAAAAATTATTATTTAAATATTTAAATATTATATATTATTATAAATTTAATTAATTTAATTTTGCAATAAAAAATTCATTAATTTATAAATTATTATATTTATAAACAAAAAACTAAAAACAAATATTAAATACTAATAATATAAGTCTTATTAATAACCACATTAAACTCCATTTTTAATAAATTAAAAACAATATATTTTTTTGGTTTTTTATAGCTAAAATAAGCAAATTTTTTAAAAATTTAATTTAAATTTTATAAATTTAGGAAAATAAATGTTATATAAATTAAACTTATTAAAAATATTTTGTTACTAGATTTTTTAGTCGTTTTATTTTATATATAATAAACTATTATATTTTAAAATTTAGCAATATAAGCCTAATAAAACAAATTAATAGTTTAGCCTAGTTTATATTGTTATTCGTTTTTTTTAATTATTCTACAAAAATTTCCAATGGTTTTTCGGCCTAAAGCATAGTACTTTTATTTTTATTTTTATTTTTATTTTTATTTTTATTTTTATTTTTATTTTTTATTATTAGTTTTATTTTTTATTTTTTATTTTTTTATTTTTTTTTTTTAGTGTATTTTACCTGCGTTTAACATAGCAAAAAAAGGAATAAGCCGAAGGGCAAAAAGCCACAAACTTTGCAGATAAAACTAAAATATATTATTTAGTAATTATTTTATATATTGTGACGGGGTGAATCGATCTGCATGTGACCAGAGTACGTAATTACCCCGGTCCTATATAAGCTGCGAATAACTTTACTTTTTTAACAATATAAACGAAATTATACTTAATACCTAGTCTTTTAATTAAGCTTTAAATAATACTACTTATATACTAAATCCTATTAGAGGATTATTTTTTTTTTTAGCCTTATATATATAATAACCTACGTAGGGAATAGATATGCTTTATAGTATTAGATATATAAAAAAAACCTATATTAAAGAATATAAAAATATCTTTAAAATCTTAATTGCTACTTTTTCCATATAGTTCAAATAATAAATAAAAAAAGCAATATATTGCCTTAATTTTAAATATTCTATTATTACGGCAATAGAATACATTATTAAAAGTAATATATATAATAAATTTTATTAATAATAGCTTTTTATTTTTTATATTTTATTTGAATTATATAATGCCAAAGTACTTTTAATTTAAATTTTAAACTATAGGTAATAATGTTTATAAAGTTATTTATTTGGATTTTTATAATATAAAAAGCTAAACTAAATTATTATAATAAATATAATAATTTAATATAATAAGAATAACTTTATTATTAATATTTATATATTCTAAACTAAAAACAAATAAATAAATTAATGTTTAAAAATCAAAAAATAAAATATACTAAAATACCAGAAAAATAAAAAATTTATTAAGTATTAACTATATTTAAATATTCCGAAAATTGCAAAAATTAATGTTTAAACGCTTTAAAAAAAAAAAATCGAAGTATTATAAGTAATTATTACCATATTAATTAAATATTAATAAAAATTTTTGGATATTTTATAAAAAAGAAAAATAAACTAATAAAAAGAAATCGTAAGTTTTTGAAATACTAACAAATACCAAAAATCTTTGGATTTCGCGGAAAACATTAAATATTATTATCCTTTATTTTTTTTATTTTAAGTACTATAATTATTTTAAAAAATTATATAATTATATAATATTTTAAAATAATTTATTAAAATAATTTAATAATAGCATTAATTAAAATGTTTAAATTTACAATAGCATAAAAACCATAAAGTTTATTAAATCAAAAAGTATTTTCTCCAAACAATTAAAAAGCTAGCCCATTAAATATTTAAAAAAAACTATTGATCTTTTAGTTAATGGGTTTATTAATTTTTTAAAAAAAACTTTTATTGGGAAATGTTTTATTAAATAATCTAGAAAAAAGGCTATTAACTTAATAAAAAGGACCTTATAGTTAATATATAGGAATAAATAATGTATTTAATTATAATAAATCTAAAAAAGCTGCTAAAGTATATAATACCTTTCTCAATATATTTAAAAAAACTTTTAACGTTATTAATCCTAGCAAAAAAACMAAAAAAAAAAAACAAAGAAAAAAAAACCAAAAAAAAAGCTTTAARAATTTTAAAGCTTATAWAAAAAAGCCTAAAAAAAAAAAAGCTTTTAAAAAACAATAAAAAAAAAATAAAATAAAAAAAAAAAAAACCTAAAAAATAATAATAATAATAATAAAAATAATGGCTTAGGCTTTTTTTCCGGCTTTAGAAATTCAGGAAACTTAAAAAATTCTAATTATAAAAATAAAAATAACTTAAATAAATAATATATTAAAATAATTTATTCTATGTTATTTTCAGGTAATTTAAAAAAACCTTACTTTAATAGTACTAATATTACCAAATATTTAAAATTCATAAATAAAACCTTTTAAAAACATAAAATAATAAATAATTAAAACAAAAAAAAAAAGCTTATAAAATATATAAAACATAAAATATGCAAAATCATTAAAAAACTTTTTAGCTTTTTAAAACACTTTATTATATATATGGACTTTAAAACTACAATACTTAAAGAATTCCGTAAAAATAATTATAATCAAATTAAATATACCTAAAAAAACTTAAACAAAATTATAGCATAATTCCAAAAAAACATTAAAAAAAACAACTATTTTTCTCATAGCTAAATTTAATAATATTATTAAAAATTTAAAATAATTAAAAGCCGGTTAAAAAAAAAAAAAATCATAAATAATTATTAATTTATTTTTAAATTTATATATGGCCTTCCAAATTTTTTTAAAAATACAGCCATAAACCATATTTTTCAAAGAAAAAAGCAAAATCCTAACAATTTCCGCAGCTTTTTTAAAATCATTATAAAAATAAAAAACAAAGTAAATCACTTTTGGAACATATATTAAATCATAAAAAAAAAAGGAATAAAAAATATACCATATTTTTTAAAAAATAAAAATAAAATAATATTCTTTAAATACTTAATAATTAAGTTATAATACTATAGAAAAGTCAAAAAAAACTTATTAAATAATTTGTATAAAGTTATTTAAAAGATTTAAAATAAAACATAAAATAATATAATAAAAATTATTATACAAAAAATAAATAATTTTAAAATTAAATAAATAACAGCCCGAAAATTATAAAAAATTCCAATAATTGCTAATATTTAACAAATTTTACTTAAAAAAAAAAAATATTATAAAATAGAAATAAATTATAATAAAGTCAAATATCGTTTTTTGCCCAAATATTTATAGTATTTTAATTAGTATATAAATAAAAGCATAAAACCACAAAATCCTTATGGATTTTAAAGTAAATATTATAATTTCCAAAAATATATTAATTTTAAATTAATTTATAAAAAAAAATCTAAAAATAATTATATTTATATAAAGCTGTTTAATTCAAATAACAAAAACAATATTTTAATATAATTTATTCTTAAAAAATCGTAATGATTTCAAATCCTAATAAAACTTCAAAGGAAAGAATATAATATTTTTATAGCTATAATAAACAAAGTATTTAAAATTATTAGAAAATTATTAAAAAAAAAAAATTTTAATTGTAATTCTATTATTATTAAAAATAACTATATTTACGCCTATAAAACTCTTAATAAACCTAATTTTAAAATTAATGTAAATATTTATTAATATATTAATCATAAAACTTAATTATTATAAAAAAAAATAACTTAATTTAAATATATAGTAATAAAATTAATTAATGCTAAAATAGAATCGAATAAATCATAACAAATAAAGTCTTACCCTATAAGAAGTAAAACCATCCAAAAATAAATTTAGAAAAAAAGGACGATGCAGGAAAAGGCTCGAAAGTAAAAAGGCTATACGCAATAAAAAGCTCTAGCAACAAAGTATATCTCTTTTTAAAAAAATCCTATTAACCTTAGTTTAAATATTTAATCTCAAATAATTAACCTAAAACCAATAATAATTAATAAAAACAAAAAAAAATTAATAATTTTAAATAATCCTCGCAAAATAATGCAAAGTTTAATAAAATCATTAATAAAAAGGCTAGAATTTATGTAAAAATTTACTTAAAAAAAAATCCTTTAAAGTACAAATAATAAGCAAATAATCTTTGGGAATAAACTCATTCTTTTTGGAATTACCAATTCTAATCGCCTAAAACCCAAATTTAATATAATTAACCGTCAAATAAAAAAAAGCATAATAAACACTTTTATTAATAAAATAAAAATTAGACAAAGGAAATTCAATACAACTAAAATGGATTTTTTTAAAACCTTTTATAAAAAATTCAAAAAATATATAAACATAATTAGGCAAAAAATCATTAATCCAAACATTAAAAACAATAAATAATATAATTTTATATAAAATAAACTAATAAAAATCCAAATTAAAATCCATTTAAAAAAAAAAATAATAAAAAAAATTAACCGCTTTTTTAAATTTTGTATAATAAAGATTAATTTTATTAAAATTTATAAAAAATATTTAAATTATTATTTTTTTAGTTTAAAGATTTTAGTTATTATTCTTAGGAATGGTAAAAAAGCACATACCAATATAAAAGCTATTTTTAATATTAAAATTAAAATTAATATTATTTTAATATAATTAATTGTAAAAACACAACTTATAGTTATTTATTCTTTAAATATACATATAATAATATTTATAAAAAAATATTAAAAATTTATAAAATATATAAATAACATTCTTTTAACGGTTAAAAATATCATTATTTGAACCAAATTTTATATTATGAATACTAATAATAATTCGAATAAAAAACTTTTATTTAAAATACTTTTTATTAAGTAAAATTAAATTAGTTTTTAATATTTAACAAATAAAACAAATAAACTAATGTTTAGAATTATTTATTATTTTAAAACTAATAAAGTTACGCAATTTCTGGCAAATAAAGCTAATACTAATTACTAAAAAAAAATACAAAAAACAATTAGATTTATAGTACCTTTAAACAATAATTACAATTATAATTCCGAAAATTCAAAAAACTAAAAATAGGCATTATATATGGCATAATTGCTTGGCATTGGTTTAAGTCTATAAATAAAATTCAAATGTTTGATTATTTTTATTATTTTAAATACTATTTTATTTTTACTATAGAAAAAAAATTTATTAATTTATTTATTAAAATAAAATATATATAAAATAAATTCAATTCTTTATATAATATAAATGCTTTTATTAATATTTTTTTATATAATAAAATCAAAGAAAAATCAAAAAAAAAGCAATTAAACAAAAAACTTAAAAATAAATTATATTTTTTTTAAAAAAAAAACGAATATTTGCGTTTATAACAAAATATTTAAAATTTGCAAAATTTAGTATAAGCAAACAAATTTAAGCATAAAATAATCAATTTACTTAAAAATTCAAAAAAAAGAAAAACTTTGGTTCTGTATATTATACCATAGGTTCCATTTATTTTAATGTTAAAATAACTATTTGCTTTGGGTTATAAATTATTTTCCCATTATTTAATAAAAAAAAAAAAATTTATAACATTGTTTTTAAATATTTTATAATAGCAGCAAAATTAATAAAAACACAAATGCTGTAATTTTTTTTTTATAGAAAAAAAAAGGCAAAAAGCAAATATAGCGTTTTTAAAATTAAAGTTAATATTTTATACAAAATAATTAACAAAAAAATACACTTGATTAATAAAGGTCTTAGGGATAAAAATAAACCCAAAAGAAAACTAAAATAATATAAATTATTGAAAAATAAAAACTATTTGCAAAAATATATTAGAAAATATAAAAATTACATCCTCTTACAATTTTCAAAAATTCCAAAAAAATCTTAATTTACACCTAAATACATAAATATTCTCAAAATAGGCAATAATTTTACCTCTAACGAACAGGAATTCCTCTTTAAAGTATTATTAGCATAAAAAAAAAACTTAGCATTTAATTAAACGAAATATAACACCATTTATAAAAACATTTCACCGCCAATTAAAATCAAAACTATTAAATATAAAACATAGTAAACCAAAAACTATACTTATCCAAAACCATTAATACCTATAATCTAAAAAATAATAAATAAATATCTTAAAAAAAAAATATTAAAATTTAATAAAAAATTATACCAAAATCCCTGGTTTTTTATTGCGAAAAAAAAAGCTAGAAAATATTAATTTATTAATTTAGCTATGAACCTAAATGAAATAATAATCAAAAACGCGAATTTGCTATTATTAATAAATAAATATTTAAAAAAATTCGTAGAATATATTATTACATTAATAATTAATATATTTTCTAAATATAATAAATTTATATTATATCCTAATAGTAAAGATATAATAATTTTTTATATGCTTTAAATTAAATTATTAAAAAATACTTAACTACCTTAAAAAACAATAAATTCAATTATTTAATTTATATAAATAATAAATCTTATTTTAAAAAGCATTATACCTAAAATTACTATATCTTATATAAATAATATAGAAGTTAAAGGCCTATATATAAACTATAATAAAAAAGAGATTTTTCCTGGAATTTAATGTTATATATATAAGCACCTATAAAATCTTAATATTACCATAGACCAAATAGAAAAAGCTAATGGTTCGGTTTATACGTATTTTTAGTTCTGCTTTAATGAACTTAATTTAATTGGATTCGTTTGTAATTTAAAAAAAAGAAAACCCTTGGCGGAGAAGGTTATAAAAATTGTAATATATAGTAAAAAAAAACTAAAAAATATTATGGATTTACGGAGCTTTATTGGAATATACATGTACTTTTGCATTTAAATTAATAAATTTAAACTTATTGCAAAGCCTTTATACAAGTTATTAAAGAAAAAAATAAAATGGAATTAAAAGCCGGTAATGCATAAAGCAGTTATAAAAAAGCTTACTACTATATTTATATTAAAACCCATTTTAATTTAAATTAATTATTTTAATGAATATAAAGAAATATTTATTTTAGTAAATATAAACATTAAAAAATAAAAAAGATATCTTAGCTAATAAAACAAAAAAACTAGTAAAATCTTATTTATAAGGTATAAAAGCGGACTTTGGAGTTATGCCAAAAAGATGTATAATACTATAAAACAGGAAACCCAAAGTATTTTGAAAATATTTAAAAAACTATAACCATAACTAATAGAAATGTATTTCGTGCTTCTCACTAACGCAAACGTATTAATAGCTCAATTATGCCGAATAGCTATAAATCACTTTAGTGCATTAATTACATACTGGCTGGCATAATTAAAATTATTCGATTTTAAAGTCCGCTATATCAAAGAAAAGGAATATATAATAGTAAATGCTCTCTTAAAGCTGCCTCTTAAGTGAAAAAATAAAAAAAAATTAAAAAATATTAATAAAACGATCCTAGCAAAATTAGGAATACTAGAGATTGCGCCGGTGGAAATTAACAAAAAAAAGAAAATATCTTTAGAACTTTCGGATCCTCATAAGGCCATAATAAAAAAACAAATAAAAAAAAACTAATGAAAAATTCTAAAAAAAATAATAAAATAAAGCTATTAGCTAAATAAATAAGGAAAAAACGGTCTTATTTCGGAAAAAAGCTCTAATAATAAAAACAAGAAAAACTATTTTATATTAAAATCAAAATATAAAATTTAATATTGCTAAATTACTAAATTTTAAGTTATGCTAAAAAAGCCAAAAAGAATAATTACTAAAAAGTTTTTGTTATTTAAAAAAAAAGTATTTTATTATAGGGTTTTTATTTGGAAATTATAAAAACTATTTAGAAAAAAAGTTCCAATTAAATTTATAGTTAACCAAAACCAAACAAAGCAAAAAATTATAAGGAATATATATAACTTAATAAAACACAAAAAAAAAAAAAGTATTTTTTATAAAATCAATTATTGATATTATTAGAAGAAATATTATAGAAAAATAAAAAACTTTATATACAATTATCCGAAATATTAAAGAAAAGCAATTAATCATTAAAAAAAAGCATTAGCTTTATTTTAATTTAATAAACTAATAAAAAAATAAAACCTTAATATTATTTATTTTACTATTTATTAAAAAAAAAAATGCCTAGCTATTACTAAAAATAATCTTAGCGAATAAATAAAAGCAAAAATACTGGGAAAAACTATTGCAAAAAACCTAAAAAACTTCATTTGAAAAAATATTATTTATTAATATAAAATCTTCTAGCAAATATCATTTAATAAAAAAAAAAAGTTTAAAAATAAAATAATTTGGCTATTAAATAAAAAAAGCATTGGAAAAATGTAGATTTCATTTTATAATAAATGTACGGCTAAAATAATTAAACATAGCTATTAATTAATTAAAAATACCCTATTAAAAATAAAAAAACCATAGTTTAATAATTTTAATATAATGCTTTTTACAGACCGAATTTTAGTTTATAAACTTACAAAATATACCCCCTTTTATATAATATATAATCAAAAAGCCATATTATTAATTAAAATAAAATAGCCAATATAAAGGTTTATTTTCATTAAGAAAATAATGAACCAAGCCAAATTAATTGAACTTCAAACAAAGCAAATTTAATAATAAAATAAAAATAAACATAAAGTTTAATTTCGCAAAATTCGAAAAAAAAAAAAAAAAAAAAAAGCTTTTAACGTATAGTATAATATATACCGAAGATTTTTCAAAATTAATAATATTATATTAAGGTATAATTCCTTTAAAAAAATTAATATATCATAAAAAAAATCTCTAGATTTTAGATAACTTAGGCTATATAAAATTTAAAAAATAAATATAACAAAAAATTACTATAAATTAAAAAAACTTAGACCAGATAAAGCAAAATTAGCGGGAATATATTTTAGGAATTTCCTTAAATTATTTGTTTAACATAATAATTATTTTTATTTGCTTAATAATAATGATAATAATAAAAATACTATAATTAATAATAAATAAAAATAATAAAATAATAGCCTAGAAAAGCTTAAAATTAAAAAGTAAAAGTAACCCAACTACCAATTATATCAACATAATACAATAATAAAAATTCTTATTCCTAAGCTAAAGGTATAAATAATAATTAATATTTAAAAAAAAGAATATAAATGTTTTAAAAAGAATCTTATGCCTTAAAAGCCTAGTGTAAAATATAGGAAATTATAACATATAATTTACATTAAGAAAAATATTGTTAGTTATTTAACGCCTAAGGCTATTAATAATCAAATATATTTATATATAATTAAAAATTAAAAAAATTTTTAACTTTTAAGGATTAAAAGTCTATAATATTTTTAAATAGTTAAACTAATATAAATATAATTTAAAAGTAATAATTATAAATAAAAATAATAAATTATTATTAATAAATATTAAATATAAATATTGCAAAAGCTTAAAATCCAAAAGGCTAAAAAATCCCTATTTTCCGATTCCTTTGTTGCTTATAAAGAATAATGGAATTACTATTAGAGCAAATTTCAATTTATAGAAAAAATAATAAAATTCTAATGTTTATAAATTAATGTTTATATATTTAAATTAAGGCTTATTAAATTTTGGTAAACTTTTTATTTTATATTTTATTATTTAAATAATAAAATTTAGATAAAAATAAAAAGATATTTGAAATAAAGTTTAAAATTTAGTATAATAATTAATTTATATTATTTTCGTTTAATTATAATAAAATCTATAAAATATTATAATAATATAATATGCCAAAATAAGTATTTTAATTAATAACAAAAAGTAAAATATTCTTGAAGGCAAGTATACCGGCCGGCAAAAATAAAAAAAAAATATATTATTTTTTCTGTTTTTAAGCCTTTTATATTGTTAATAGTAATATTAACTTAATTAAAAAACTAATAATTAAAAAAAAGCTATTTTTCTAAATAAATAATTTAATTTAATTTAAAATATTTGATATAAATAATAAATTTAAATTTATTTAAATTTTTTTATAATAATATTTGTTTATTTTTAATTTCATTATATAATCATAAAGCTTTATTAATTATTGCTGAAAATTAATAAAAATATCAAAAATTGAAAAATTGCCAAATTATTAAAAAATTATTAATATTATTATAGGAAATTATATAAAATTAATATAAATAATTAAAAATATTTTCAATAAACTAGCAAATTTAATATTAAAAAACACTAGTTTTATAATATATATTAATTTTTAATAATATATATATAATAAAAATAAAATATTAATACCAAATAAAAAGGAGCATTTATTTGAAAATAATGTATTCCATATGACCACATAATAAAAATATTTGTATCATAAACGTAAATAACTTTAAAGCATTTTCCTTAAAATCTATTAAAAAAAAAAAAAAGAAAAAAAAAATACGAACCTTATACGGCACTATAATGCATTAAGCTTTTTGCTCCTTTAAATTAACGGTAAAATTAACGGATTTATATTTAAATATTTATTTAAATTAAAAA
>QYSG01017368.1:0-15939 GCA_003988875.1 Lachnum nothofagi
TCTGGAGTTGCTCGCGTGTTGTGTCTCAGATCCCTCCATGCTTCCTGACGCCGCACGATGCAGCCCGACTTCTCCCGACTCTGTAAGATTAATGCTCGAGAACCTTGCAACTTTGCGTCTCGCTGACCACCTCCGAATCTGGCACGCCCCGAGCTGTTGAAGTTCGTTTTGGACCGCCACCGTGCTGGAAAGAGCCTTTCGTTGGGCGGCAGAGTGGTTTTTCCATCCCGCGCTCGAAACGCGCGTGGACGACACCCCACGAGGGTTGAGGCTTAAGAGGGGACATAAAATCACGCAGATCATACGGAACTGAAGGKTTTGAATAAAAAGAAAGTTCTGAAAGTCTCAAGTCGCGACTTGCAAATCTCTTGCTCGCATCAAGCATTCGCCACTGTGAACGAGACATAGGCTGCACAGCGCGCAAAAGCTTGCCGTTTTCTCCATCTTGCTTGTCAGCCAAGCTRCAGGTCAAGAAAGCTTGACTGTGTGGGGAAGGGGCGAAGAGGGYCTGGATGCCCGACGATCTTATCCAAAGTTCTRACGGTAGTGTCGTCTCAAAATGCTGATGGCTGGGARCAGGCTTGGCATCTGAAAGAGCGTGGCACAACCTTGACCCACAGRGAAAGAAGAGGCTGAAGTTTGATCTACAGCAGTTTCACCTCCCGCCCGGCCACATTTTACCCGGCGGCAAGGCTGAGGATGAGAATGGCTTGGCAGATGTGTGGAAAAGTTCGAGAACTTCCGCGATTTGGAAGTGGCGAATGACACGTTTTGGGGTATTYTCCTCTAATGCAAGAGCGATCTTGACGGACCCCACGCTCTCCATCCCGTGGCTCRAGAAGCCAGAGCCAGTCTTTGAAGTTCATTTCMGCCTTTTCATCCTGTTCTTTCCTGGCTTGCTTCCGGCTGGTCCTTCCTCCCTCGGCATCTAGCGCATTTGCAATCTATACTGGGGGTGCTCCTTGCTTGATCRCGCCTTTCTGAGAAGATCGCAGTGCTTCGCACCACGCTTTTTGAATTCTCTTTTCTTGGCGAGTCTATGCAAAGCTTGTGATTTATCCATGACTTTTGACTCGCTGCTGACATCTCTCCAGAAAGAAGATGTTAGTAGATGTTGGCTGTGTTGAGTAGGTGTTTATCTAAAGCAAGGTCCACGGCGACCTTCCCTCTTTGGAGACTTTTCCACCTTAGCATTTCTTTCTTACTTCAGAAAATTCTGAGGAACATACCAATGAGCTTCGGCACGCTTCTCTCAACGCCAACACCTCCACCATCTTCTCTGATCCCGCTCTCCATCGTCAATCTCCACCTGCTCCACCCGATTTTCCAAATTCACATTTTCCCACTCTTCTCCAAATCCATCAGTCTGCGAGTCTAATTTCTCCCAATCATTATTACAATCTTCACATCCATACTTGCCGTCCCATGCAGAACCCTCCATTCTCACCGTCCTACTGAGACCGGTGATAGAGTCCACTCTTGCACCAAGCTCTTGCAAGTGCTTGGCCTTTCTTATCCGCCTCTTCTCCTTCACCGTTTTCGCAATATCGACGAAGATGGTGATAAACTTGAGGAGAGCGGTAATTGATTTGAGGACGATGAACGCGATCGCGGCTCCAGGGAGTCCTGGATTCTTTTTCGTGGCCTCTCTACTCGGTATGGTGGTTGCGATTGGCTATCCAATTGTCAGACTGACTTCGTTCATCTCAATTTTGTGTATGTTACTCACCGGCATTTTCGCTAACRCTTAGATGCGTTGTTCTTAATGTTTTGGACCTGCTTTTTCTCAGAGGGAGATCGGCGAGTGCACTTCATGTTGGCCTTTTAGCATGAATGCGCCAAATGTGTAGATGTACTGGCATTTGAATTATGAGCTAACACCTATGCTCATTGCTGTCTCGTGACAAGAATCGAGAACCCGTTCAAGGAACGGGACCAACGATGGGTTGATGCCGGTACATTCTAATGTTCTAGCCCTAACGAATTTATATTGCCATGATTCCAATATTCAACACTTCCTTATCAGTTTTGGGATGAACGCGTATCATCAAGACCACCCATACATCTCGCCATTAGAGGAATGTTTCAAGTTGCTGAGCATCTCCCCCGGAGCCAAATTTCGACTACCAGAAGGATGATTCTTTAAATTTATTTCCATTCTTTGATCACGAAAGACTGGCAGCGCTGTACCATGATCTTCGAGGTCCAAGAGTCAATCCGGAAGTTCAATCATGTGCCTCTCTTCTAGAATTCCTCTCAAAGTTTAGTTCCCAGCGGGAGGTTTCTGTAGTCTCGGGAATTCTTCTCGGAGCTTAAATCCTCCACTAAAGTCTTCTAGGTACCGTCAGAATCGTCATCAATAACTTCGAGGCCCACATAGGCCTTGGCTACTAAAAGTCATGCGGCAGCCGGACTTCACTGGTTCTTCTAAAGTTCTAGTCACCTGATCTACGTCCAAGAATAGCAGAATCCCCACTAGGTGAAGACCTGTCCCGCTATGTGACAATCTCTCAGCTTCGTATTGTTGTTTYTTAGAGTGTCTGTAAGTGTGGCATGRGTTTGTGGCGACTAAGTAACTAGAAGAAGACGTGTCAGAGCTCAGAATGAAGTCACGACCGCTAAGTCAGCGTCAAGCCCTTCGAATCCACGTATTTATTCTTGTACAGGCTTGCTCTAGGAAGAGCTTGTAGTGTGAAGTTGAARTACTCTCTTCATTCACAATACCATCCAMCGCGTCAAGTCCACCACTCAAAGCTCGGCCGGCCAAACAATAGGACAGGCCGCCACCATTGATATACTCTATTCAAACCATGCACCCTCTGGCCCTCCTCGTCTTCCTTTTCTCCTTTCCATCCGCCTTCCCTCTTAGGGAGCATAACAACACATGCATCTGTCGTTAACGTGGTATATGGTGTGGCACCCGGAACATGRCCGGCCTCTGCGACTAAGACCTCCTCAGTAACTRCATAGACGAGGACATTATTGGTTAGCCGGCCAACAAAACAAAGAAATGCGCGACGGCTTTTTTAGGTGATCTTGGGAATCTGATATGTCTCGAGAATGCGATCGCCGGAGATTTGGGCTGCACGCGGAAAATATGCTATGGCAGGTGACAAGGACACGAAGGGCTAACTTTAAAGTATGCGCTATGAAGTACAATTAACAAAAAATAATTAATAAAATAAAATTTTTTTTTTTTATTAAAATTTTTATATATTTTAAAGTAATTTTTTTTTATTAAATATTTATTTTTATATTTTTATATATATTATTTATATTTTATAATATTTTTTTTTTTTAATTCTAGATTTTTAATTATTTATATAATATTATATAAACTTTAAAATATTGCTTTTTGCCAGTTTTTTTGTTTTTGGATTTTTATTGCTATTATTAAAATATTTAATAATTATAGTTTGCTAAATTTATTATAATATTAATATTTATTATTAAAATATAAAAAAATAAAAGAATTGAAATTATTTATATAATATTTTATATATAATTATAAACAAATAAAATATTAATATTTATTTAATATTTATAAAAAATCTATAATATATTTATTGATTTTTATTTTTTTTAATTTTAATTGTTTATTATTTTTAATTTAAGTAATAGCGATTTTTTCTTTTAATTGCAAAAATTACTATAAGTTTATTATATTAAATTTTAATTATAAATAATACTAAAACTGTAAAACCCTTGTTTTAGGCCGCAAAGTTATTTATATTTCTAATATTTCTAAGGTTATAAATAAATTATAAAAAAAACCATTATATAATAATTATAGATTTTTAATTAAAAAGAAAATATTAATTTATTAGAAATATTAAATATTATAGGTTTTATTAATAAAAAATATAGCCGAATTTACAAAGAAAAAATATTAGAAAAAAATTAATTTAGGCTTATTAGGAAAAAAGAACTTTATAAATTAAATATTTAATAATTATAATTAAGATTTTTGTATTTTTGGCATTATAAAAAAAATATTAAAAAATAAAATTTAGATTTATTTTAAAAGCCGTAATATAAAATAATTTAGGTATAGTAATTTCTACTATAAAATAAATATAAATTTTTTTATTAATATAATATTAAAATTAAATAAGTTTTTTTTGGGTTTTGCTATAAAAACTATATTTTAGAAAAAAATCAAAATAGTTTATAGTATTATTAAAATTAAATTTAAATATTAGTTTTATATTTTATAATTATAAGAAAATTTTATACTTAATATTTTATATTTTAATATAATACCAAAAAAAACTATTATTAATTTATTTATTTTAAAAATAAATTTATAATAATTTATTAAATTATTTAAAATTATAATTTCTATTTATAAATATAATAATAAAAAAGCAAATAAAATAACCAATTAAAAAAAAACAAATAAAATAATTAATTAAAAAAAAACAAATAAAATAATTAATTAAAAAAAACAATCAAAAAAAAATTTAAAAAAAAAAACTAATAAATATTAAAATTATAGCAAAAAACTAAAAATATTTTATTAATTTAATAAAAAATATTTAAAAATATTTATTTCTAAGGATTAATATAAATTTTAAACTAAAAAAACTTATTATAATTTATTTAATAATTTTTTTTTATTTATAAAAAAAAAAAATAATATTCTAAAGCTATAAATTAGTAAATCCCCAAAAAAATTATTTTTTAATTTTATTAATAATAAAAATAAAGTATTAAATAAAAATAATTATATTAAATATTTTAATATTGCTAAAAAGGCTAGTTTTATTGTTACTATTAGTAGATCAGCTGTCAGGCGCAAACACGTGCCTGACGCGGCGTTATATGACTACGCCGGTCCCCGGCGTAGCGCCGGCTAGCCTCTAATACCTTTATTTAAAGGATTTTATATAATTAGATTTTTAATTTTTTAAAAATTAATTATAATATTAAAAGTTATAATTCTTTGTTTATTAGTTTTTTATATTTTAATTTTTTTATTTTTTAGGAAAGCAAGTTATTATAATTCCAAATATAATTAATTATATATTAATTATAATAAAAACTCGAAAATTATTATAATAAAAATAAAACCAAAACCAATAGTAAAAAAAAGCGTCTTCTAATTTACCGAAAATATTAGTAACTTTTTTATTTTTTTAAATAATACCCTAAAATAAAAAATAAATAGTAGAAATATTCAAAAACTTTGCTAAAATACCTTTAATAAAAATAACAAATATAATAATAATAAAAATAAAAATATCAAAATTAAAAGAAAAATTAAAAAAAAAGCTATAAAAGCAAAGGCCTTTAGGAATAAAATTACATTTGCTAAAATTATATAGAAAAAATTAAAAATAATTTAAAAATATATTAAAAAACTTAAGGCCCAAATGGCAAAAAAGCAAAAACTAAAAAAAATATAAAAGTATATATAAGCCGGCAAAAACATTAAAAAAAAAAAAAAAAAAAAAAAATAAAAAAAAAAAAAAAAAATTAATAAAATACTGCTAAACTAATATCTAAAATAATTAATATAAAAATATTTTATTGGAAGAAAGCCAATAGGCCGCTAAATATACTAGAAAGTCTTTTAAAATTATGGATTTATTTATATACTATAGTAAAAACATTTAAAAAACTTAGTTTTGGCTTAGCAAAGCAAAAAAACACTTTAAAGCTAACTAAAAATATTATTAATTTATTAATAATCTAAAAATCAATTATTATATATTTTTCTTTAATATAAAACTTTAGTAAATTTAAAACAAATACAAAAAAAAAAATAAAATTAAAAATACTTTTTAGAAAAAATTTAAAGTTATTTATTTAAATATAATTAGTAATAAAAATAATTAAAAGCTTTTCGCCGCTTTAAAAAAAAAAAAAACTAAGCAAAAACCTATATAATTAATTAATAATTTTATTAATTATCTAAATAGCCTAAATAACAAATTAAATATTATAAATAATAAACAAAAAAAAATTATTTTCTATATTAAACTAAATAATAATCTTTAAATATAAATTAATAAATAAATTATATAACCTTTAATTTAAAAAAAACTTATTTTTTTAGTATATTATCTAAAAAACTTTAATAAAATAAATCATTATATTAAAAAAAAAAACAATAACTATCGCTACTAAAAAAACTCCAAACTACTATTGGTAAAAAGCCCTAAGCTTTTATTTAACGAAAATTTATTTTTGCTAATAAAAGTCAAAATAAAGTTTAATAATGCCAATTAAATGCTTTTTAGAAAATCATTAAAAATAATTAAATATTATAATTATAATAAAGCAAAATATTTGGCTAATAAATATTCTAATAGTATTAAATACTATAATTATAATAAAAAAAAACATAAATCGCTTTAATGCCTTAAACTTCGCCAAAGAAACATTTTCGCTTATTTTTAATTTTAAATTTACCGTAAAAACAAAGTAAAAATCAATAATAACAGTAAATTATAATTCCTATTAAAGTTAAAAACGCCAAAAAAATAATAAAAATAAAATAAGTTTTTTTTAATAATAAAACAAAAAATAATATAATTAAATAATTCTTTATTTTTAATTATAGTTAAATCCTAAAAAAAAAAAATATAATATTAATTATTATTAAAAATCGCAAAATAGTTTTTTATAATATATATAATATAAAAATTATTATTATTAATTTAGAAAATATTATAAAAAAAAACCAGTATATTTTTATAATATATAATTTTAATATTTCCGGTATTATTTTAATTTTAGAATATTTTTAATTATTTAAAATTAATTTTATTATTAGATTTTATTTAGAAATCTAACGGTATTTTTTTAATAAAATATAAATTAATTTTATTATAATCTATTATTTTAGAAAAACCACTAAAAAAAAATTATTTATTATATTATATTAAAAACAATTATAAAAAGGCCTAAAAAAGTTCCTATAATATATACTTTTTACTAAAATATCTTTGATTTAACAAAAATAAAAATATTTTTTAAATATTATTTAATAAAATATTATATTAATTTAAAATTTGGCACTACTTTTCTTTAAGGTTTTATCTACTTTTTATTAAAATTAAAATTAGTTATTTTTTATAAATACTTTAAAATAAACCAGTAAAAAAGCTAAATTTGCAAATTTATTAATCCTACTAAAGCCCTAATTATATTTATTTCTAAAAAAAATAAAAGCCTAAGGCTTTACGTTAATTATAGAAATCTTAATACTATTATTATTAAAAATAAAACATTATTATTTTTAATTAATAAAACTTTAGACCATTTTAGAAAAACTAAGATTTTTATTAAATTAAATTTAAAAAACATTTACCATTGCCTTAGAATTAAAAAAAAAAACAAATAAAAAATAGTTTTCCAAATATAATACAACTATTTCAAATATTATATTTTATTTTTTAAATTAACCAATGCTTTTGCTATATTTTAGTAATATATTAATTAAATACTAATAAATTTAATTAATATTATATATATAATTTATTTAAATAATATTTTTATTTATTTTAAAAATTCTATAAAACATAAAAAAGCTATTTTAAAAATTTTTAAAAAACTTTGCTATTATTAATTATATATTAACCTAAAAAAATATAAATTTAAAACAAATATAATAAAATTCCTAAAATATATTATTAGCCCAAAAAATATTAATATAAATTCTATGAAAATTAAAATTATTTGAAATTGGCTAATATTAGGGTTTTTCCGGAATATTCAAATATTCCTAAGGTTTATTAACTTTTATTAAAAATTTATTAAAAACTATTTTTAAATAAACTATTTTTTAATAAAATTATTAAAAAATATAAAAAAAAAAAATAAAAAAAAAAATTTCCAACTAAACTCCGCAGCAAAAGTAATTTTCCTTAATTTTAAAAATTATTTTATTATAGTTTTTTTATTGCGTTATTTTAATTTTTTTTTAAAAATTAAATTAAAAACAAATGCGTTTTTATATGCAATTAGTAGTATTATATTATAGTTCTTTGAAAAAATTCTAGCTAATGGAAAAACAATAAAAATATAGTATTTAATAATATTTTATTTAAAAAAGCTATCCCCAATTAAGCAAAAATATAAAGTTTATAATAGAAAATTAATAGTAATAATATATAGTTTTAAATAATAAAAACAATATTTTTAAAATATATTCGATATTATTATAATATATACTAATTATAATAATTTAAAATACTTTATAACTAAAAAAATCCTTAATAGCCAATAAGCTTATTAGGCAAAAAACTTAGCTGAATTTAATTTTATTATTAAATATAGGCCAAAGATATCAAATCCTACAAATAAACCTTCGCAAAAAACTAACTTTATAAAAATGCAAAAAAACCAAAATATAAGCAAAATATAAATATTTCTAATATTAAAAAACAAAATAAAGTTTATTAATATAATATTAAAGTTATATAATAAAATAATTATATTTAAAAATCAAAATAAAATAAAATATAGGCAATTTTACGCCGGAAAACCGGAGATTTATCAATTCAAAAAAAATCGCAATAAAACATTTATATTTAAGTTTATTACTAATATTATTAATTGCAAATAATATATATTATAAAAAAAAACAATTACTTTGCTATTAATTAAAATAATAATAAACTTTCGATTTAAATTATTAATAAATATATTATTAAATCTATAAAAAAACAATTTTTTTATAATTAAAAAACAATAAATATTAATAAAAAAACAAAGGCATATTAAATCCAATTAAACAAAAAACAAAAATAAATTATTTTACTATAAAAACACTGTTTATATTCTATAAAAAAAAAATATAAAAAATAAAATCCTATATATTTATTATAATAACAAATTCGCCGGCTATTTTACTGTTAAAAAAACTTTGGAATTAATTAAAAAAAAATACTTTTAGTAAAGCCTTTGTAAAAATATAAAAAAGTACATTTAAACATATTTTATATACTAATATAAATAAATTAAAAAACATTAATCCTATAAAGAATTAGCGCCATTACTGTTAGTAATAATGCCCTAAAGTAAAATTACTATAGACTTTATTATTAACCTATTTTCCTATAAAAAATATAGCTAAATATACAATGCCATTTTAGTAGTTATTAATAAATTTATAAAAATAGCCCAATATATTCTTATAAAAAAAACAATTAATATGCTAAAACTAGCAAATATCTTTATAGATTTTATATATAAAGATTTTAATATATTAAAAAAAATTATAAACAATAAAAAATTAGTTTTTATAAATAAATTCTAAAAAACCTTTGTCGGCTTTTTTTAAATAAAGTATTAATTAAATATTACTTATTATTCTTAGATTAATAAACAAATAAAAAAATAAAACCAAATATTTAAATTTTATTTAAAATATTATTATAATTATAAATAAAACAATTAATGTTTAAAATTAATATTAATAGAATTTACTTATAATAATTCTATTTATTTAACTATAAAACATACTTTTTTTTATTTGCTTTACGGCTTTTATTTAAAACTAAAAATAAACGTCAAAGACAACGTTCTAAAAAAAAAAATGCCTACCGCAAAAAAAAAAATAAAGGCATTAAATAAAAAATATTAAAGGCTAGTAATAATCCTTTAAGTTGCTAACAAATTTCAAAAGAAATTCTTTAATACTAAATACAAAATAACTAAATTTAAAGTAAAAAATAAAGTTCTATTATTAATAAAATATTTCTAATAGCTACGGCCAACTAGAAAACTCTTAAATTAATACTTTAAACCTTTTGAAGTTATTAGGATAATAAATAATTATAAATAAGCCTATTAATTTAAATTATTAATTTTCTATTATATTTACAATATTTTTTATATATTTCTATTAAAGCCCTAAAATAATAAACTAAAAAATAATATTAAGCTTAAATTAATCCAAATTTAAAGAAACTTTAAATAAAAAATAAAATCTATTTAAATCTATAAAAATTTAAAAAATAAACGCAAATATTTCATTAAATAAAAGAATTATTTAATAGTTGACAATATATAAAAACCAAAGTTTTATTTATATAATGCCGGTAAAGCCCTAGAAAAGTATCTGGCGGCGGCATTTGCGCCTATAACTAGCAAAAGAAATAATACACTAAAGAAAAAACAAAGGCAGTAAACCTACTAATAATTATAAAAATTAAAAAATAAAAATTATAATTAAATATTTATATTAATTTTAAACTTTAAAATACCAATTTTATTTTAATATTTTTCCGTTAAATAAATACTTTTTTATTGGTTTAGTTCCTTTTGAATTAATAGTAACGATTTTTTATTTGCTTTTTTTCTAAATTTATAAAATCCAAACCTAATAAAATCTTATTTTTATTATTATTAAAGTTTAAGTTATTCCTTTAAAAATCATTAATTATATTATTAGGATCTTTTTTTTCCTATAGTGGAATTAATTAAAAATAATATAATAAAGTAAAAAAATACTTATATTAATATAAACCTAAATAATTATTTTCATTTGAAAAATTTTGATCTACCTTAACTCTATAAAACAAACCTTTAAAAAATTTTTTTATATTTTTTGCTTTGTAGATTCAACCAATTTTCAATAAGCTTTTATTTACTTACTAAAACACCTAAATTTTTTTTTGATTGTGGTTTGGATTTTTTCTTAGTAATAATAATTATCGGGATGTTTTTGCAAAAGTACTATTAGCCGATAAAATAAATAGCTACAACAAACTTCTTTATAAAGAATTTAAAATAAAATTAGTATATGTAATAATGCCTATTATAAGAAATAGCCTTCCATTTAAATATACTTTAACTTTTAAGTAACGTAGCAATTATATTTATTACTACTACAATAAAAACAATATATTATACTAAAATTAATAGCCGCCCATTTAATGTAATAAAAACAAAGCTAGCAATTAAAAAAGTCCTTTATTAAGCAATTAAAAACACTAAAGAAATTCGAAGTACCGGAGCCGTTATAGGCCATTTTTAAAAACATAATATAATTTAAAATAAAAAATAAAAAATAAAAAAACATTAAAAAAAAAATAAACCGCTATTTATATAAATAACTATAAAAAGAATTGTTTTTATTTGTTTAATAAGCAATTTTATTAATTATTAATAATAGTATAAATTAAAATTATTTTATAATTTTCGATTAAACACAAAGACATAAAGGTATTTAGGCTTGCCAACAATATACCTATAGGGCTATTTTTAGGAATAAAAATCTAAAAAAGGGGGTTATATTAGGCGCAAATATGTGCCTAATATAACATTATATAATTACGCTAGTCTCCGGCATAGCACCGGCTAGCCTCCAATATCCCTATTTAAAGGATTTTATATAATTAGATTCTTGATTTTTTAGAAATTAATTGTAGTATTAAGAGTTGTGATTCCCTGCTTATTAGTTCCTTACATCAGCCAAAAATAAAAGTTTAATTATTCTAAAAATAAACTTAAACTAAAAAAATAATAATAAAAACTTTCCTAATATATTAGACTTCCTTTTTAATAATAATTAAAAATTAATAAAAAAAAATAAAATATTTTAAATTAAAAAAATAATATTATAAAAAAAATTATAGAAAAAAGTAAAATAAATGCAAATACAAACAAAACAAAACCTAAAAAAACAATTAAATAAAATAAAAAACTAAATAAAAAAGAAAATATATTGAAAAATATATTGAAAAAATAAAGTAAAAACAATTAAAAAATAATAATATATTAAGTATATAATGGCAATAAAAAATTATTAGGCTATTATATAAATTAAATATAATATTAAAAAAGCCTAGAAAATTAAAAAATCTATAAAAATTAATTATTAAATTAATGCCAAAAAGCAAATTTATAAAAAGGCGGTTATTACTTGGGCTATAATTTAAAACGCTTAAAAAAACACTAAGAACAATAAGTTATATTAATAAATACTACAAAAAAAAAAGAATTAGCCTAATGGCTTATTACTAGTAATAATATAAAATAAGAAAAATAATAAAAGAAAAAAAAATAATAAAAATAATAAAAATAATAAAACAAAAAAAAAATAATTAAAAATATTTGCTTAAAGCAAAAAAGTATATTTGCAAATATTAATATTTTTAAATAACTGTATTATATTTATTTAAATAATTAAAAAATTTATTTTTATTATATTTAAAAAATTTTAAATAAAAAAAAATTTCTAATATTTAATATATTAAAATATATTAATATTTTAAAATTATAATTTAAATATTAAAAAATTATTTTATAAAAAAAATTATATAATTTATATTAATATAATTTTAACATAACTTTTAGTAATTTTTAATAATAATATTAAAAGATTTTTTATATTAAAATAAACTAAATATATTATATTTTAAGGTTTTATATTAATTGAATATAAACCAAAAAAACTAATATATTAAAATTTAAAAATAATTATATTAATTTATTAGTTATTAATATACCTAAAAGCTAAGTTATTATTATTATATTTTAGAAATAATATAAAAATATAATCAAATGTTTTTATTATAGCCTAAAAAACATTTTTATATTAATATTAGTTATATTAATAATCAAATATAATTTCTATTTTTTTATTTAAACTTTAAAACGTTAGCTTTAGTTATAAAATTAAGAAAAAAAAAAACTTTTAATAAAAAATTTTTAATAATATATAAATATATAATTTATTAATTTTATTAAAAGCTTTTAGTATTAAAATTAAATTTACAAAAGAATTTTCTATTGATTTTAATATAATCATAATTATTTAAAAATTATTTTAAGGACTTTAAAATTTCTTAAGTATTATTATAGATTTTATTTTCATTATTATAGAAAAAATAAAAATTACAAAATAGTTTTTAAAGCCGTTAAAAAGTTTATTATTAAAATTTTTTAAAATAGCCAATTTATTTAATAGGGAGCCAATTGGCAATATATTTTTATTTGCTAAAATACCAATAGATATATTTTAAGAAAAAATATACGGAAAATCTTTTGATATATTAATTTTATTAATATTTAAGTTTATAAATTAAATAAAAAACTTTTATGTATTTAATACACTATTAAGGGCTTAAATTAAATTTGGTCAATAGATAAATACAATAAACTATTATAATTCGGCTTTTAAATTTATAATATTATTAATAGATATTTTTATTATATATTTAAAGTTTATATAAATAATTTTAATCGCATTTAAATTACAGTAATAAAGTTTTTTTTAACTATTATTAAATATTATAGTTTATTTAAAAAAATTACTGTTAATAAAAGTAATAAAGTTATATTAATATATATTATTTAGATAGCCCTTTAGTAAAGCCATAAGTTTAGCGTATTATTTGGAAAATACTTTAGCTATAAATCTTTAATTTGAAATATAAAAATTAAGTAATAATAGAAAACTTTAACTAAAAAATAAACGAAAAGCTGAAAAAAGTTTTTTCTATAAATATAATTTGTTTAATATTATTATTTTATAATTTATATATATAAATAAATTATAAAAATAAATTAAAATTTTTATTAAAATTTATAATTTTATTTTTATTTGAAAATAGAAATTTCGCTTTTATTTCAGGTATAAAACCCCTAAAAAACTATATTACTATATTAATAATATTTAAAATTATAACTTAAAACTAAAAGAATTTATAAAAAACAATAAAGTTTTTTTATTAGTTTTTAAAAAAACAATAAATAATTATAATTTTAATTTATATTAATTATATTAAATAACAAATTTTTACCAATGATTTTTAGCTTTTAAAAATATTTATTATAATTTTAATATTTTTAAATTTAAATTAAATATTAATTATATTAAAATTTATAATTATTTTTAATATATTTTTTAAATTTATATTTTAGATATTTAAAGCTTTTTTTCGAATTTTAAACTATTTTATAAAAATATATAATAAATAAAAATAATAATAAAAAAAACTAAATATAAACAATTAGCCGCTATTAAACAAAACTATAAATTTTAAAATATATTTAAAAAAAAATTAATTAACAAAAAAAAACTTATAAATAATAAAGAGATTAAATTTTATTAAAATAATTCCAAAAATAAAAATATATTTAATAGGGATTATATATAAAATATAAATTTAGATTTCTAAAGGCAAGTTTTTTTTTAAAAAATTTTTAATTTTTAAATTTTTAGATATTATTCTATTATTATTTTAAAAAAAATAAATAAATTTATTTTTTTAGAAATTAATTTTATAATATTATTTTATATTTTTAAAATTAAAGATTTTTCAAAAAAAAAAATATTATAAAAAATTTATAAAATTCCTAAGTAATACTATAAAAAAAAATTAAAAAAAGGCAAACTTATAAAGCTTTTTTTAATTCTTTTAAAATAATATCTAAAAACCTTAAATAATTTAAAATAAAATCTAAAAAAATAATAATTAAAAATAAAGGCTTTTATTAACTTAATAATAAAATAAATTATAATATAATTATTAATTTTAACGTTTTTTTAAATAAATTTTAAATATATATTAAATTATATTTAAAATTCTAAGTAAATTTTAATATATAAATTTAAATATATATACTTTTTTTTATAATTTAATTTTTAATTTTTTATATTTTTAATAATATAAAAAAAATTTTTAATATTATTATAATAATTGATTTTTTATATTTAAAATTTTAATTTTAGTTTATTATTATATTATTTAAATAATAGTTAAAATATAAATTCCATTTTATTAAAAATAATATTAAAATTTATTTATAGAAATAAAATTATATAAATAATTTTTTATATATAAGTTTTATTTTAAATATATATTTTATTTATTTTAATTTTTTAAAAAAACTTAATTTTTTAATTATTATATTTAATATTAAGTTTAAAGTAAAGTTTAACAATATATTTTATTAATAAAATATTTATAACTTTTTTTATAAATATTCTATTATTTTTTAAAATTTAAAGTTTATTATTATTAAATTTTTACTATAAATTAAATTTTATTAAATTTATATTTGATAATTGTATTTTTTTCTAAAAAAAAATTATTTATAAAATTATTTAAATTAATTACTATAATTCTAAGTATATTGCCATTAGCTATAACTTTGCTTTAGATTTTTTTTATTTTGTTATTAATGTTAGAAACTTTTTATTTTAGGTAGGCTAATTTTATTATAATTAAATTAATAATTTTTTTAATTATAAAATTATTTATTAAATAATCTATTAAAAAACTAAGGTTTTCTACTAAATTATTTAAATAATTTAAAAATATTAATTTTGCTAAATTTAATATAAATACCTTTATTATTAAATATTTTTATTTTAATAAAATTATATAATTTAATAAATAAATAATATTAATAAAAAAATTAATTATAATTTTTTTAAAATATTCTAGTTTAATAATGAATTTTTTTAGTATTATTAAATAAATTTATAAAATAAAAATTAAAAAAAAAAAATAAATTATAAAATTTAAAAAAAATATTAAATAAAACAAAAACAAATAAAATAAATATAACAAAAATTTAAAAATAATATTAAATATTATTATATTTATTTTTAATTATTAAAAAAATTTATAATTTATAATTTAAAATTTATAATTTTTTATATTATTTATAAATAATAAATATAAAAATATTTAAAATTTTAGTAATAATATACTAAAAAAAAAAGTTACTAATTACTTTTCGCTAATTATACTTTGTAGCGCGTATTTTAAAGTTGGCCCTTTGTGTCCCTGTCACCTGCCATAGATATGCACGATAAGAGTACATGTCAATGTCCGGCCCGTTAATGTCGAGCGTTCCCATTCCACATTCGTTACTTGTGCCAGATTGGTCCTGCTGGCCCCTTCTCTTCTTTTGCCTTTGTTATGTCAGCAGTAACTTGCACCAGCCGGTACCGAAGCCCAAAGGCAAAGA
>QYSG01017379.1:0-10553 GCA_003988875.1 Lachnum nothofagi
GGACATTATTACAGCTGCTGCAAACAACGTGTCCTGAAGGTTCGCCGTCACAGCGTGTCATAGGCTTAATTCCAGAACCTTGCGCCATCTTAGCAAACCTTGAAAGAGGCTCCAAAGCCGGGTCGGATACACCCCTACGGTCGGGCATGTTGAAGTAAAGTGCCAAAACCACTTTTTTTAAGAATTCCAATAATTCTAATAACTTTAATAGTTCTAATAATTATATAATTATATGCCCTATAGCTATTTAGATCTTTGGATTCTTTTATTTTTACTTTGTCGTCGCTGATTTATTGCTATTTCTCTATTGCAAAGTACAACAAATATATTTTAAGCATAATTTTTATTGGAAAAAAAGCACTTTAAAGCTTTATTTTATAAATATCATAAGATTTAGGTTTTGGTATTGAAAGAATTTAAAATTTAAAATGAATTATTTTAATGATTATTCTATATAAATGGATTAAAAGCAATTTTATTATCTTTTTTATTATTATTTTTATTGTTTTTAAAATATTTCTTTTTTTCTTTGCTTACAAATAAGCCCTTACCGTTATTGTTATTTGCTGCCTCCGCCTTTAACTTCGCTACGGCCTTCTTTTAAGCTTTTTTTTTTATAATCTAAGCTCTAACACCCCTAGGCTTAGGCAGCTTTATTATATTATACTTTATAAGTTTTTAATGCAAAATAATATATATTTAAATATAAAGCTAGTTTATGCTAAAAAAAAAGTTAATATAACTAATAAAAAAACCAATTTACTTAAAAATAAATTTACAAAGCTTTTTAATTTTTTTGCTTTAATATACCTTATAGTCAAATGTTTTAATTTTAGTATAATAATAAACATATAAAGCCTAAAGAAAAAAATTATTATTAAATTAGGTAACAAAGTCTTTGGTTGATAAATAATAATATAATTCGTTGGGTTTGCCAAAGGGAAAATAATACTTACAAGCAATTTACTTGCAAATTTAATAACTATTATAAACTTTTATAAAACAAATAATATACTAATAAATAAATTCTATAAACAAAAACCGAAAAACTATTTAATTTATTGCTTTACTTTGCCAAAAGCTTTTATAATTAAGCCCATTAAAAAACTAGATTTATTAATTTATTTAATTATTAATAAACTATTTTTATTATATTTTAATTTTTTGGTTTTTTGTAAATAAGCTATATATAAAAACCTTGCGGAGTTTGATTTTAGAGAATATTATTCGTTTTATTGCTATATGCAATATAGCTAGTATAAAAGTTTCTAAACCTTTATTAATACAAATAATATAAAAAAAATTATATTATTAAATAATATTTAAATAGAATTTTTACATAATAATTTAAATTTGATTTAAAATGCCAATATAATAATTTAGCATTTTATAAAAAAAAACATTAATAATATTATATATTTTAAAATTATATACAAAGAATTTATTATAGCCATTAATATTTTAGATTTGATTTAAGCCAGTTATTTAAAAACAATATTGTTTTTTGCAGATTTTCCTATTGCAAATATTTATGGCAATAGGGTCGATTTTGTTTAATAAACTTTAAATGCTTTTTTGGAAAATAAAGCAATTTAAAATTAAATATATATTTATATAAGCAAATATTACTTTATATTAAAAAAATTATTTAAATACTATATATTATTTTATTAAAAATTTTACTTTTTTCATTATTTTATTATAATTGCCTTGATTAACTAGTATTAAGCCTTTTCTCTAGCGAATATTTTTTAAAATCTAGTTCATAAAATTATTATAATTATAAAAAAATTATAGGATTTTAAATATTTATTTTTAATAATAGTTTTTATATTATAGTATATAAACGAATACAATAAGATTTATATTTTGGTATAAAAGTTTATATTTGGTATTAATGCCCCATCTGGCGAACTAGTATTTGTAAAACCTGGTTTTATTATATATTAATAATAAAATAAAAAATACAAAAAAAAAGATATTATTAAAAAAGATTTTATAAAATAAGCTATAAATAAAATAACTTATAAAACATTAAAACTTTTAATTTTTATATACTACATTACCTTTTTAAGACTATAGTTCTACCTAATCCAATATTTCAAAATTTTTTTTTTATACTTTTCCCAAGTCGTAATTATTATTTTAAAATTAATAGTTTTGCAAATAAAAATTAGTTATAATAATAAAAAATAATCAAATAAAATATATTATTTAAAAGAATTAAAATTTGAAATATACATGGATTATTCGCAAATTATACGTACTTTTAAGTTTTGCACAGCTATTAATACTATTATTAAATTATATATTTAAATTAAAGCTTTAGCGGTTAAATCTACAGTAAATAACAGCAAATTAAAGGAAAAATGGATCTACGGCATTAAATATAAAAATAATTATTATTATTCAATAAATTAAAAAAATATATTTAAAATGCCTTTTTCGATGTATTAAATTCCAATACGTATTTTTAAACTATAATAAATAAATTAAAAATAGAAAATTTATAGAATTTTAAATTATGTATTTTAATATAGCAGAAAAATTTTATAGAATTAAATAATTAGAAATAAATATATAGCATTAAAGTAACTATTAAGCTAGCCGAAACTATTTTTTTTATAATTCTATAGTAAAACTTTAATATTTGTATTTAAATTTAATAATATTATTTCTAAATTTATTTATATTTGGTATATATTTTTAGTGGATTTATTCCCTGTATTTATTTGGTATTTTGGAATATATTTTTATTTGAAAAGCTACTGTTTAACTTCCTGACATTTAGGAAAAACCTATTACTATCGATTATAATACAGCTAAAATTATTAACCATAAACTTTATAAGTTTTATATTAATTTCAAAAAAATTTATATTTTCTAAATTATTTTTATTATATAAATTTGTTTTTCTAGGCTTTATTAACTTAGTTTTGATAATTGGGCTATTTGCTAGTTTGTTTGGGGTTTGTTAAAAATGGCAAAGCGCAGTTATTTTTTTTTTTATTTTAATTTTTATTTTTTTTTGTATTTTTTTCTTTTATTTCTTTTGTTGCAATCCTATTGGCTTGTAGTACTCACCTAGGGTAGAGCGGGTGCTTAGTCATCAACTGGGCATATAAATCCTCTATATAGTAGCTAACTAGGTCCTTAATATATAACAATAATATGTTTTCTTTAAAAGCCTTAATCGCCATTGCAATAGATTATAAGCCTAGTCTATGCCAATAACCTAGGAAAATATTTTATATTTTTATTTATTTAATTTATTTTTGTTACCTTTGATACTATAAGGCGTATAAAATCCTAGGTATTGTGGTTATAGCGGTAGTTACTTCTAAAGTCAATAACTAATAATATAACTATTAAATAAAGTATATTTTTTATATAACTAATAATAGTAGACTTTCGAATAAAGGCGAAAACATCATGGAACCAAAAGAAAAGCTATTTTAAAAACCAAAATAATTATTTAAAAGTAATATTAAAATAAAGAATAATAATAAAAGCCATATTTTCAGCATTATACCGAGATTATTGACACCTATATCATCAGAGAAATCTCCATTATCTAAACCTATAATAACTTTATTGTTAGCTGTATATATAAGCTATACTAAAAAATCATCATTAATCTCCGCCGTAATTTATATATTTTTTAAATTAATTTAATTAAAATCGAATTTAAAACATATATTAAAAAATGTATTAATTTATATTAAAAATCTTAATTTATATAAAAATATATTAGAGTTTTTTTATAATAGCAATAAATTATAGTTGGATATTATAATATTAGATTTAATATTAATAAACTTTTTGCAATTACCTAAAAATCAAAAGTACAAAGAAATAAATAATTTTTTAATATTTAAGCCAAAATTTAAAAACTTAGCCAAATCAAATGATTTATTAAAATAACTAAATCCTTAAATGGAATCTAAAATATCCAAGGAAATAAACAAATAAAATAATAAAATCAATGAAAATAAACTTTTAAAATAAATAAAATAAAAAATTATAGATTTAAAAGCAAAGCTATTAATTATCTATAATCTGAAAAAAAACTATAAATAATATTATATAGGTAAGAAATTTACTTGGCAAATATAGAATATTTTTAGTATTTAATATAAAAGCTTTAAAGTTATTTTTAAATATAATGCTATTATTACCTTTAACTAAATTAAATATAAAAACTATAAATCCTTAGAATAATTCGTAATCGGCTTTTATAAAAGTATATTAAAACTTATTAATTTCAAAATTAAGTTATATAAAAAATAATATTTAATTATGTTTATTGCAATGCTATTATAAGCCTGGCCGATCTAAGCAAATCAATAGTAGTCTTTAACTAAAAATAAAAATATCCGATTTAATCTAAATGCTTTAATTGCAAATATTACCAATAAAATATATAATAAAAAAAAAGCTTTCAATAAAGGCGGTTCCGCCATATATAAAAACAAGCCTCTATCGAACAAAAATAGCAAGAAAGGTAATAATAAAGGAGAAGCTGGCTCTAGTAAGAAATATTCGAATTACTAGTAACCCAATCTAAGACATTCAAAGAAAAAATATCCTTAAACAAACTTAGAGGCTTAAGCTAAGTTTAAGAAGGCCATTAAAAAAAAATATATTTTATACTTTAAGTTTATAAAGAAGAAAAACAGCAAAAATAGCCAGTCATTATTTAAAAAAAATAAAAAAAAACCAAAAAAAAACGATAGTAATATGGAAAAAGTTTTATTATAAATAGATAGCTTACCACCGGCGAACTTTTCCACTAGCACGGCAAATACGCCGTTAAACAGCAATAAATTGATTTATAGTAGTTTAGTATTTATATTCTATTAAAGAAAATAAAATAATTTCATTGATTTTTTCGTTAAACCTAAGATTATCAAATTAAACTTAACCACAAAAACATTAATGCCAACATCTGCATTCTTTTTTACTTAACGTAAAAAATTCTTTTTTGATTTAGGAGCATTTTGCTATATTTATAATAATCTTTTGAGATTCATAGATTACAAAGAAAATAAAAGCCTTATTTCCTTAAACACGGTTAATGGCCAGGCTTATTTTTACAGTATTAGTACAATAAAACTTAGATTAAAACTTCGCAATGGCATAATAAAAAAGTTGGCTTTAAACAATATATTATATATACCGCAATACCTTATTAACCTATTTTTCACTTAATAACTGCAAAAGGCAGGGGGATTTTTTAAGGAAAATTATATCTATCTTCCTCCTAACGACAAAAAAGACATATACAAACTTTATACTTTTAATAAAAGCTTGTTTATAATCGAAGAAAAGCCAATGATAATAGCTACTTCGCATCTATTCCCTGCAATCCATTTATTACCAATAACAAAAAAAAAGACCGATATTAAATTAGTTTACTATTACTTCGGTCACCTTGGTCTAATAAACGTACGCAAAACATCAAAAATAGTCATTAAAATAAAATTCAACGACGAAAAGCAAATTGCAAAAGAAACTAGATTCTATAATTCTTATAAATGCGGTCGTTTTATTCGCAAATAAAGCAAAGTGCCCTAACGGCGTAAAAAGCGCAAAAATACATACATACACATTGACATATTTAAAATAAAGCCTAAAGGTTTTAGACAAAACAAATACAGCGTATTATATATTAATGACGCTATGTGCGCATGCAAACTATATACTATAAAAAATAAAAAGGACACTAGAGACATTATTCCAAAATTTAATAAATACATCGAAGTTTAATGGAAGTGCCCGAATAGAATTAAATAATAGTATTTTAATAAAAGTAAAAAATACGGCCCAAATGACATAATTAATATAGCAAAAGACCTAGGATAGCACATAAAGCTGTTAATGTTATATAACCTTTACTAAAATAGAGTTTTAAAACAAGCTATTTGAATTATTATAAATAAAATTTGAACCGCTATACTTAATCAAGTAATACTCTTCTTTTTATAGAACAAAATCGCACAAGCAATAATATATATTATTAATTAAATGGCAATATTAATCCTAAACAGTATTACGCTAATTTAAATTTTTTAAAATTAAATCAATTTTGAAGAAATATTTTATATATTAAACATATTGAATATTTGCGTTTTAGGTTATAAAATATTTGTTTTTATTAAAAAAAAGCAATGTGTCGCTATTAAGAAAATCAAAAAGCAAGTTAAAATAGGTATTTTAGTTGGCTATAAAAGCTATAATATCTGGCGATACTATTTATCTAATAGGCCAAGGCCACCGATGTCGGCCAATAAAATAATAAGATCCTTATATGTATACTTTAACAAAGAAATAAGAGCTATTAAGCCGCTTTCCGATGCAAATCAATAACTTTTTATATATAAATTAAATAATTTTAATAAAAACAAAAAGCCAAAAAAGAACTTTAGCAAAAAAATTTATTTTAATAATCCCGGCAGTAAAGGGGAATATATATATAATTAAAACAAAAAGTTTAATTAACTACCATAAAGCCCTTCCGAAATATTAATAAATAAAGATTATTAATATAAATTTCTAATAGTTTAAAATATTAAAAACAAATACTTTTTTAATAATTAAAATATTAATAAAAACATAGAAGTTTTAAGTAAAAACAAAGATTTGCCTAAAAATAAGTTAGAAGTTGTTATACTTAAAAAAGGCCGTAGTTATCCAAAAAATTCAATTAATCGATAATTCACTGTATTTCTTTTTGAATAATAATGTATAACTTAAACTAAAACTAAAAGATTTAAATAAAATATTTTTTTTTTTTATTATAATTAAAATTTAAAGTATTTGCAATTTAAGTATTTAATGGCTATGTATATTAAAACTAAAATAAGCAAAAATTCCGAAATAATAAAAAAAGCTTTGGTAGATCCAAATGTATATATTTGGAAAGCCGCTATTTTAGCAAAATATCAATTTTTACTAAAATATAAAACCTAAATATTTATAAAGTATAATTTAATTTTTTTTAATATAAAAGTAATATTAGGCAAATTAATATTTAAAATAAAAACTAATAAAAACAATAATATTTTAAAAACAAAAATACAATAGGTTATTAAAGGATTCTATTAGCAAAAAAATATTAATTATAATTAAACCTTTGCTAAAATCGTTAAAAAAAACATATAAAAAATTATATTAGCATTTACTACAATAAAAAACTAAAAAATTAATTAAATAAATATATTAATAGTATTCTTTAATTCTATTATTAACGGCAATATTTACATTAATTATTTATTATAATAAAAGAAAAATAGAATTACTTTTATATACAACGACGTTTATAAACTAAACAAAGCTTTATACGGCTTAAAATAGTTACTTTGCCTTTAGCAATAGTATATATAAAATGCAATAAAATCACTGGATTTTATATCTTTAGATAATAATAATTGCATTTATTTAAATTAGGAAATTAAAATAGTAATTGTTATTTATATTAACGACTTCCTTATTATAAGCTCCAATAAATCGGAAATTAATACATTAAAAATCGATTTTTATAAGTAATTTAATATTAACGACATAAAACCTATGTTTTATTTTATAGGAATACAAATTACTTATAATTAAAAAAAAAAAATTATTATTTTTTGCCAAAACGCATTCATTTGCAAGATTTTGAAAAAGTTTAATATAAAAAATTATTAAAAGGCAGACATGCTAATAAAAGCGAATATAAAAATTTAGTTAATTTCTAATATTAAGATTGCTTTAAATAAAAAAATAATAAAATATTAAAATATAGTTGGATTTGTAAACTATATTTTAATTTATATAAGATTTAATATTATTTTTTTAATAAAAATATTATTATATTTTTTAAATAATTCTTCGCTAATATATATAAACAAAATATAACACATAATTATATATTTGTTAGAAATAATTATATTAGTTATTATATTAGGAAGAAAGAATAAAGTTAATATATTTTTAATAGATTTCACGGACGCGGACTAGGATAAAAACAAATATATTAGATGCTTAATTAAAGCATAGCTATTCCTATTTGCAAAAGTGGTGTTTTACTGGTTATCAAAAAAATAAAATATTATTATTATATTAAACTTAAAATTAAAATATTATTTTTTAAAAAAAAATGGCTGTTAAATAATATAAATTCGCAAGATTTTCTTATAATTAAAATACAAATCCAAAAATATATAAAACGTAAAGGTTTAATATAATAATATAAAAGCTTTTTTATTAGCAGAAAACCCTAAGAACCATAAATAATCGAAATATATTAATATATATTACTACTAGATTCGTAAAGCCGTAAATTATGGCTTTATTAATCTTTATTATATATATTCTACAAACAACTTCGCAAATAATCTAACAAAACCTTTGCCTAAGCCAAAATTTAAAAAATTCATTTGAAATATTAGGTTTATAAAATATAATTTTTAAATTATTAATGGGGATTTTTTATAATTTAAAAAATTAAAGTTATTAGAATAAAATTGGACTAGTGTTTATACTAAGGGGTATGTTACAATTCTATTGGCTTATAGTGCTCACCTAGGGTAGAGCGGGTATTTAGTTATTAACTGGGCATATAAATCCTCTGTATAGTAGCTAGCTAGGTCCTTAACATATAACAATAATATGTTTTCCCCAAAAGCCTTAATCGCCATTGCAACATCTTTTAAATAATTAAAGTTTTTCTTTGAATTTTTTTTTTGCAAAAATTTAAAGTTTTTTTTATTAATGTTTTTTGTTTTTTTTTCTTTTTTTGCTTTTTATTTAAATTAGTGTTATTTATTTTATGGGTTTTTTTCTTTGTTTATTTTTGAGTTTGTTTTTTTATTTGATTAAAATTAAGGCAATATATAAAAATAATAAAATAAAGTGTTTAATTGAGGTTAGTGATTTTAAAATAGTTTGCTGCTAATTTAGGAATAAAAGTAAGTTATATAAAAGTATGCTTTTTGTAAACCCAAATAATAAAAGTTCGCCGTTAAAGAATTTCCTGATTATTTCTATTTATATAAATATAAATATCAATAATAAAGATTTTAGGGTTATTTCGTTTAAGTTATTTTTTGTATTATAATAGTTTTTTGATATATTATTCGTAGATGTTGTTTTAGGTCTTCCATTTAGTTTCATATTTGAAACTGTAATTTTTATTGTTATTAAATAATATAATTGTTGGAATACTATATTTGTAAATTTAAAAATTAAAAGAATATATAAAATTTGGCGGCGCTACATTAGTAAGATTAAGTTTACTATTTTTTATAAGCTTTTTTTAATAAGCAAATTTATTTTTAATTCTTTGCTTTTTTTTTAAATTCATTATTTCCCTGTAAATAGCTTTATTATCGTTTGGAATAATAATTGATTTGGTTTTTTTGCGTTATTGACGGTTATTTTCCGGTATTTTCTTAATTTCCAAATTTATAATATCACTATTATTTAGCGGCGATTTTTGTAATTATTTAAATAACGTCAAAAATTTGGATTTTTGTTTGGATTTATTTGATTAATACAAAAAATTATTAATAGTTTTAATAAATATTTTGTAATATTAATAGATTTTAGCTATAAAAGGGATTTTTTAGCTATAAAAATTATAAAATATAATAGAAATTAAAATAAAAAATAATTTAAATAATAAAAATATTTAATAATAAAAAATATAAAAAATACAAAAAAAAAAAAATTAATAATAAATATATTAAAATAAAATTTCTTTAATATATTTTATATTATTATTATAATATTATAATATTATAATATATTATATTATATTAATTGGCTAGAATCGAAATTAGAATATTTTTTATATTTGGCTATATTTCTATTTATATTAAAAAAGTTTATTGTTTTATTATATTTTATTTTAAGAATATATTATTAATTATGAAGAATAAATTAAGCATAAGCCTTTTAGGTATATATCTATTGAACTATTAGAATTATTAGAATTATTGGAATTTTTAAAAAAAGTGGTTTTGGCACTTTACGTCAACATGCCCGACTGTACACCCCACACTTGTATCACAATCCAAGCTTCATCCTGGGTGTCTCATTTCCTCAGTCGCCTACTTCTCACGATGCCTCATGCTCGCACAGCTCACCGACTTCACACCGATTTGCAATGCCACGCGAAAAGAACCATGAAAGCAACAGTCGTGAGTGGCTCAAAGGTTCAAAGCAGCTGCAGCTTTTATCATCGCCTCTAGGCTCCAAGTTCCCGGTTTGTGAAGACCTCGAACTTACAAGCGGAAGTCTGCATACCCTGTTCCAACTTCCCAGCATCATTTTGTACCACCTAGATTGCTAGTCTGCCCATCCCGTCAGCGGTGTTGATGAACGCATATCTGTATGATGCTGTAGGAAGATGCTTGAATGTGATTTCGGTCTCGATGCATTATGAGAGCCACTATTTTTCCGGGATTCTGCTCCAGTCATCATGCCTGAATATCTGTCCCTCCTACGCAATGCTAAACGGAATTGTCTCTTTCTGGAATCCTTCATGCCACCCCGCCGGAAATGGATTG
>QYSG01017390.1:0-10541 GCA_003988875.1 Lachnum nothofagi
GGAAGGTTATTGGATAGGGTAGGTGTGCATCACAAGTGGTATGAATGTTCCGGCATTCTCAACAGCGACTCACAATAACACTCTTAAAACCCATCAACCCGTTCTMATCAAGCTTGAATGTCACGCACCAACCMTTCCCCTCTCTCCTCTTCCCCCTCCCTCACACACCCAAGTCTCCCCAAACAATCCCCCAACTCCCACCCCGCCACCATCTTCTCACCCCCCTTCCCCGACAACTCCATCCACCAACCTAACCACCTCCTCACCTGCCATCCGCCACGCTCAACTCTCATCAAACCCCTTACTAACATGCACATCCTTCAACTCTTTGTAAGCTGCTTCCTAGAGGGRCTGATTAAGAGTTGGTGTTGAGAGGAGGTTGGTGGTATAGGTGGTGGCTTTGGAGGCTGCGGCGGCGGGGGTAAGGCCGAGGGAAGTGAAGAGGGAGGCAGGTGAGTGTTGGGAGAAGGCTTGGAGTTGGTGTGATGGTGGTGGTTGTCATTTTAGCAGGGCTGTCGAACATTGAATGGTTGATTATGGGTTTTTTTGGGGTGTGGTTATTGTGAAGCTGTTGCGGTGATGTATGGTGATTGTAGAAAAGACATGTTTGTGAATTGGGAAAATATGAGAGAGAGAGATAGGRAACGTAGATGTTTATATGCTTAGGTTGCTGCGTCTAGGGTTCGTGATGGGAGGGAGTAAAGAGTGACGTCRATGGCTCTTCGGAGTGAAAGGCTTGACAAGTGAGTAAGTTCTCAAGTCTGAGAGTTGACAAGGTCCGGTTTGACTCGGAGTATGTTCGAATCAGACAGGATATGCAGTCTGCTTTAGAGTGACTGCTTTAATGCTGGAGATCTGGACGAATGGTGTCGCATTAGACTTGCTGAGAAGGATTTTGAAAAATGCGTGACTGTGAGAAAGGAGAAGTATGTATGTCTGACTAGAACTTYGTCTGGTGTAGATGGGGATAGATAGTATTTGAGATTTCATTAAGGAAGCTCAACGAYATCTCACCTGCGTCCATCCCAGGTATGCCCCGATCAGTGTCCACTTTTCCTTTCCTTCAAATCTTTTAATATCTCCTTCATTTGAGCTCTCGCTTCGACAACCGCTTGCTTATGAGACATCCCATCCTTGRCTAAGGCCGCGACCATGGCCGCCTCGGCGCTCTGATGTCTCGCTCTTTCCGCATTTGCCATGGCTCTTTTCTGTTCCGGAGTAAGTTGCTTAGGCGTGTTATGCAATTCCCCGACCTTGGCGTTGGCTATTTCCTCTGCAACCACTGTTGCGACGAGCCCTTCTTCACGATACATATCTTTCACTTCTTTATTGACGCGCTCAAAGGGATCATAGTTGCCTCTACTAATCTGGGTGGTATACGATTTACTTGTGGGGGCACGATGCCAATCTTGCGTTGGCTCATGGCGTTCATGATCTGTTGGATAGGTAAGTTCATGAAATTTCTCCTCGTTTTCAGGGAGATGGCTCGCCATGTCGGAATACCTACGTTGCAGCCCATGCACAACATTCTTCAACTTTTCCAGAATGCCGTGGCCATATTTGTCGTCCCGGCCGGGGGAGTGAGGCTCATCTGGGCGTTGAGGAGGCTTCTTGGTAAGTTTATTGGCCTTTCGGGTGGGCTCTTGGGCGGACGGAAACTCAGTGCCGCTCGCACTTGGACGAACACTTTGTTTGAAGGCGTCTTGATCGGACAAGCCCGATCGAGACGTGTTTGCGGGAGTAACGTTCTCTTTAGCGCCCCGGACGGCCTCATTGCGAGCCATTATCGAACTGTTTTGATCTTCTTCAGTGGGTCCCTTCTRAGCCCTGACTTGATCATGAGTATCCCTCTTGTGGTCCTTGCCTCGATTAGCTGGGGCAGCAGGAGGCTGGTCACCTTGAGCGAAGTGTTGTGACTTCTTCCCTTTCGAAACTTTATCGGCAACTTGTCCAGCTTCAGCATGGGGCTTTTGACGAGGGGCTGGATGATCGTTTTTGCGGCGAGGGACGGTACTGTGGCCAGGAGGCCCAGGGGCGAAAGACGGAGGAGTCTGAGAGGCACGAGGAGAGCTGTGCGTACCCTTCGAAGACCCCGTGTGGGGCTGCGACGACACCTCTTGGTCGTCATTACTCTCCATGCTCCTACCCGGGGGGTTCCTATCCCTCGAGTCCGACATGTCTTCACTGCTTGATAGAGCGTATAGTTYAAGAATCGAATGATATGTTTCGGAATTATCTTCTGATATGCGGCGTCTATACGTTGAAGTAGAGTGGAGCGTAGAAAGCAGTGACCTCGAGAGTGGAAGGAAGGAGAGTAGGGGTAGATGTAGTTCAAGAATTTTGGCGGCTGAGAATCAAAGGGAGGTGTTCGTGGGATAACGGACAGGGTTCATTATTGTCGAGATCCTCACTCGAGGAAGGAGCGATGGGTGTGAGAATCATCARTGCAGAGTTGAGGAAGGCATGACAGACGTGCGCCCAAGAAAAAAGAAGGAAGCGACACAAGCACGAGGACCAGAAGTATAGGTAGTAACGTGAAGCCATGACTTCATATGTTCCATTCAGCATATCTCATGCATGTTTTCTTTTCTCACTCATCTCCCATAATCCATCCATCCAATCCGCCAAATAAACTCCATACCATGCCCCTTCCCACAACCCCTATTTTGCAGCAGCCGCCCAAAGAAAAATGGTGGTGCTGCCCCCGATACCACACACAAGAGATATATTTCTTACAGAAAACCCCCCTCCTTCTTTCTATACTAGACAAAAATTCAGAAGCTTTTGCGTCATGCCGGTCCTGTCGAGAGAAAAACAAAATGCAGAGCAGAAGCATCATGCAAATACACTATGCTTTTTTATCGTTGGATGCCCCCGGGCAAATTCCCGAACACTTTTGTGATGAGAGCGAACAATCAATCCCGGATCTAGGTAGGAGATGCTGCCGGTGTAAACAAACGATTGGGGAAACGCTTCATGCTGTCTTTGTCGCCAAAAGAGAAACCGTCGCTATGCAGGAACAAGGAAAAGGAAATAAGGTATCGAGCCTGGTGAAGGGCTCGCCACATGTACAAGAATGCGCGTAATTATAGGACCGTTCAGACGACGGTCATCATATGCATCCTCTGCCCTAAGCTTCGCGTCGGGGATGAGTCGATCGAGCCGTTGAGCATGGAGTTGTTGCTTTGGCTTCGGGGGAGGTTTTTGGGCGGGCTAGCCATTGGGTCGGTGAATACTCTCGTGAACGCTGGGCTAGATTCACGCTGTGGCGCTGTTTCAGGGCTCGAGGATCTTCCATCAGCCTTGCGGATTATGTCTGACAGGGTACGAGTGAGGACGCTGGCGCGATGGACAAGATCTCGCAGACTAGTGGTGTCGAAGGGCATTTTGCTGGAGGATTGAGAAGACATATCCTTCAGTAATGGATCTGAGGTCGCCCTGTGCTGGTGCATGGTCTCCATGACTGAACGGGCAATATCAGATGCGCTTCTGATGCTCGAAGGACGTGGTGAGGTTGGAGGAGGCTGTAAGTAATCCTGATTCGGCGGGCTTTTGTGTCTGGCCCCAAATATATCATCGTCAGGTGAGAAAACTGATCGCCGGCGAACTGTATTGCCATTGTAAACAAATCTAGTAGGTCGACCATGACGGTTCAAGAGCTCAAAAGGCGGCTCARGCGCTTCCTGTTCTTCCACATCAGATCCGTCAACATGATCATCCGCAGGTTGCTTGTCGAATATGATAGACGATGGTGAGTGTGGGGGCGAGAGGGTTAAATCCTCCTCGTCTGGTACTGCAAGGGCAATGATGCCTTCGGCTTCTTTCCAAAGTGGTGCTGAAGGTCCATCCAATAAGCTCTTCTCTTTGGCCAGTAAACGTAGCCTCTTCAAATCCTCGACCAACAGGCAAACTTCTCTTATTTGCCCAACGTGTCCCACGACGTTCGCTTGACTGGCCTGGATTGCTGGAGGGACAAGCATGCCGCTACTCTCCATGTTGATATCTCCATCATCCGCYTCGTCAAAGCCAGTGCCCTCAAATTCAAAATCGTTGTCCCAGTCCTCACTCACACCCTTGGCTCCAAGACCCCACGTTCCAAACTTGGGCGTCAGCTTTGAATGTTCACGCTGACCTGCAATATCAGGCACTACGGGAACGCTCTGACTTCGGATGTGTAAGGCAGTCGGACCTCGTCTGCCAATTGAGCGCCCACCTCTCCCATCCGCTATTTGTTTCACGTGTGCCGTCTTCGGCCTTGGCGAGTTACCCATTAAATCCAGCTTCTCTGTGGATGGTGGCTCCGACCAGTCGAACAAGGTGCTTTTCGGTCGCTCAATCCGTTCCGAGGTGGGAGCAGAATGTCCATTGGTCGATGCACTGTGTGTTACATCTGCGAGAACGACGCGGGAGCTCGAACTTACCCTTCGAGAAACGGAGTTGGAGGGAGGAGACAGTTGATTGCTCATGGCTAGGTTCTCGTCGTCTTTGGTCCAATCCTCATCCTCATCTTCGTCATCTAAAGAAAGACGCCCAAGATCCTTTGTAGCAAGAAGGTAACTTGGCGGAGAAGATGGAAAATTCTCAGACTCCCGAGTGCTGGGGCGGACTGGTGTTTTAAAACCTTCCTCCTGCGAAAAGCGGGGGCCTTTGACAGGTGTAGACATGCCTTCGTCTTCTTCGATAATTCTATTATGACCTTCCGAAAACCCACTATTCTCTAGCATTTCATGAATAGAAAGTCTTTTGCTCTTGGAGTGACCGTTAATACTTGGCGGGGATTCGTCGAACATTGAGTCAAGTGGGGTGTTGCGAGATCGCATGCTGCCCGTTGCTCCTGACCTCAAGGAATCGAAGACCGTCTCGCTCTGAAAGTCCAGATCATCGTCCTCAMCGGATGTGAAACCTTTGATATCATTATCGGAGCCGATGAGAGTGTTCTCTGTAACTTGTGACGTGCGAGACGGCTTTGAATTGTGCCCGGCTGAGGACAGTGATGTAGCTGCGGTGTTTGCTTGTAAAGTTGGCGAAGTTGGGCTGCGCCGTGGGGCTGAAGAAGAAGAGGATGACAAGCCAAGCCGGGCTAAGTCAACATTGAAACTTGATAGCCGAGACAGCGGTGGGAGCGGGGAAGAAGTGTTTCGAGTTCGCGCTTGAAAGCTCGTAGCAAACGGATCGGCCGGAGACGAAACATCGGTTGGGGATTGAGGGTATTTTTGGAAAACAGTTGGATCCATGATCGCTCGAGGCCTGTTGCTGCTAGTCCCATGTGCAGATGYTACACCTCGCCCCGGTAGTGTCGAGACCGGGGCCGATGAGTACCGTTTGCYTCCGCCTCTTCCTTCCCCATYCCGTTTGCTTCCCCTCAAGCTTCCTGATCTTGATATCCATGAACTTGGTGAGCTGAAGTGCATGGAAAGAGAACGGCGCGCGCGCTTCTGTGGTTCGTCAGGTGTTTCTGTCGGAGGTACAGCAACGTCATCCTCATCAACAAAGTCATCGGCATTGTTATCAAACACATAATCCTCCTCATATTCCGCACTTCCCGACTTCCTCGTGTTGATCACAGTTGGTTTAACGAGAGTAGGCCTTGTAATCTCATCCGGAAGCACCCTTTTCGACGTCGATTGCAATTGTTGTACACTTCCGTCACTGGATCTCCCAGAGAGTCTTTCTTTCGAAAGCTTTGTGGGCCGAGACTCGAAGAAAGGCCGCCATGTTGTGCGTTCTGGTGTATGGAATTTGCTCGATGGGGTGGGTTGGATCTGGCTGGAAGGAGTTTGTCGAGCAGGAGCCGACATGGAATCGTCTCTGAATTGTTGCTGCAGTGTCACAGACCGTTGATGACTTGTAGCCGGTCTGCGAAGAGTCGGTACCTGTGTCTTCGATCTATTCCTAGTTATTTCCCCACTGTTACCTCTCCCAGACGTAGCTCTTTTTACAAGCTTGTTGGGAGGAAGTTGAGCAGGACTGCTGGCTGGATCAGACAGAATTGGTGCAGCAGAACCATGGGAAAAGGTCAGGGATGGCGAGTCCGGTCCAACACTCGACCTAGGGCTATTTGCATATGAGTTTGGTATTGTAGACAGCCTTCTCATCCATGATCCCCCTGATGAAATCGAATCTCTCCTTGAAGCCTCCTCGACGTTTTCGAGAGGAGATGAAACCTCGCCGTGTCTAACAAATGAAAGCCTTCTTCCACCACCGTTATTTGTACTGTCAACCCTAGAGCTCTGGGACCGCGTACGGTGTGCCTGTGGAGGATGCGACGAGGGAGTCGGTTGTGGAGCCTTGCGTTCGGGCGTAATCATAGTCGAACTCGATGCGGGACGTGAAAATGGAGAGGAAGAGCCATCACGATGTTGATCGGAATCTACGAGCTCGCCAACTTTTCTTTTCCTAGAAGAGGGYCGTTCGGGGTTGGCGCGGTCAGGCTTTCCCAAGGCCAGGCCTGCGGCGGCGATCCCAACCGTACTCGATGCAACAAGCTGTAGAACAGGAAGTTAGTCTCGCTTTATATTCCACGGCTGCGTGTAGAATTTTGGGCATCTGCCTGGTGTTGGGCAGGAGTCTCTGGACGCAGGATATGCAGGTCCCTTAATTTAAATTGCATTGTACTCACGCTGGGAATGGTTTTCATCGTGAGCCGTCTCTCCTGGCACGAGAGCAGACCTGCAGAGGAAGGGCCGAGGGAAACGTRGAGGGCGTGAAAGGGCTCAGACACATTGTAGAGAGAGCTCCATGCCAACCGTTCTGTCGAGGTCGAGGGAGCAGTTAGGAGCGAGTGTTGATGCTGGGCGGAGGAGCGTAAACACCAGGAACTTTTTCGTGTCAGTCAGTCCGGCCGTCTCGTGAGGCCGCGGGCTGCTTGCTGCCGCCGCGTCTATTGAAGGCGTATTCTTACAAGCGTGGAGGGTGGCMGTCGAGGCGAGGGCGTAGTCGGTCGGTAGGGCGTGTCCGGCGGGTGAAATTGGGAAAGATTGAATGTTGTTTTCACAGAAGGAGATCTGGAGATTGGACAATTGAGATTCTGGAGCATGCAAGCAAGCGTCGCTCGTGCTCTGGTAGGCGTAGGCAGAAGCAGCAGCAGCCCCGTCTCGCCTGTAAGCACAGCGGAGTGGATCGCTGGGTGGAGACCGGAGGCCTGGCCGTCTGGCGACTCTCACTCGCCCAGCTAAACTCTCTCCAGGGGTTCGACAGCCTCTAAATTACTGCCGCCCAGAAGGACCCACGCCCACRGGTCATTGCCACTTCCGTCTGGCTATGATTGCTATGATTATGACTATGACTATGCTGTGCTGTACAATTCGTGATTTCAATACTCCCCCGCTAGCCAGCCAGCTAGAACATGGAAGATGAGGCATAACCCGCCCGCCAGCTCTCACTGCAACAACTTTCGATGAGCTTTCTCTCCCGTAGACCCAGCAGGAACGAAGCTTGCTACAACCCTTCCCAACTCTCCATTCGCTGCTCCCCATTGGCCTGTGCCTCACGTTCGATTAGGTGGGACCAAAGAGGGGCTYCAAGACTCCAAGGCTCTGGAGCTCCTGCGCCTTATGCACAGCAATGACGGGGGAAGCTAGCAAGCTCGTACGGGCTGATGGCACGAAGCTGTTTTGAGCATTCTGCTACGGCAAAGCCCTTGCAATGGCTCCATGGATGACAGGATGTATGGATCTATCTTGCCCAAATATATACTAACCAGGTTGCGCCGCATGAGGGAGAAATTGGGCRGTAGCGAAGCCTCTCACCAACTCCCAACGCTGTGAAACAACACCAGGAATCCCTTGTCGTCGTTATCGAGGTCCATCTCCTCCATCCACGCGGAGTAACGTGACGGACAGAGCAGGGAATATCCTCGTCACTGTGACCCTATTGACAGGAAGAATGCTTTTTGGATAGTCGTATCAGTTCATGTTTGTTTTGATAGCTACGTTTATCTCGAAGGCGCCCCCCCCCGCCCATCCTTCCTGCCCCCAGGTATCAAAAGAAAAGAAAGTCTTCCGCTATGGTGTCAGTCTACAACTATGTTRGCCGAGGTATTCTRGTCCTTGTCAGGCTTGTTTCTGCCCCATGTACGGATCCGTCCCGCTCATCAGCATCTTATTCATATATCCRTATAAAAGCCTCTAGGRCTCCAACAGAGCCTTGTTGCTGATATGCGTTCCGGCGTTGGCAGAAGCGTCAGCGTGATTGATCGTACAGAGCTGCAGGATTGCTTGCTGTTGTTGTTTCAGATGCCAGAAACGAGCACGCYTGCCACAGGCAAGCGGATATTCGAATCAGCCAGACTCAGGGTTGGCTTCGTGAAAACTCAGTCGTTATAGTTCTTTGAGGTATATGTTTCCATGGCCAAGGCTAGCGGTTCATGATCCGTGAGGCTTCAATTCAAGRGTGGGAGACACCGAAATCTTGTACGAAGTACGGAAGACAAACGTCATTAGGATTTCTTTGGCGTAAAAAAAGTATGCAGGAAAAGCAGCTGAACACTAGGTCATAACTTAATATTCCAGAAGAATGCAGGTTTCCAGCTGCCCTAAACGATCCAGCTGCCATTTACCCCGATAAGAGACTCAGCTCCGCTTCCTTCTGACGGATGCAGCAGAAGGTCCGTTCCTCAGCAACCCCTCCTTTTTTGAGAGACTTGCAGATTTAAGTTCCGGTTCTGATATGGAAAACTGTTGCGAGTAWAACTCCTGGTCTTGTCTAGYTGAGTGCTTTATACTGGTACGCCGAGAGCATGAGGCGTCTAGGGACGAAACGGCAGTGACGAGGGGCAGTTATGCTGCTCAAAACATCAACATACAACTTGAGGATCTGATTCGTCTTTACTGAGTCCACGATCCAGGAAGCAAGTCCCCATCGCATGGCCATTGTTGCCAACATCCTCGCAGGCCGAAGTCGCGTGCAGCTCAGGTCCAATCAAGCCAGGTCGACGGCTTCCTGCGGTGGCCCAGTCCCACATCCCCTGCCCTGGCTGCATTTCCATAACAAAGCTCGCACTTTTAGCCTACAGGATGGAAGCTGGAGATAATGAAAATGGACCTCAGCTCATACACCATTGCTGGAAGCGGTCAGAATAATCGTGGATTTGTTTACTAATTGCTGAAGATCGAATTGCTTGGACCCGGAGACACAATTCAACTTCGGACAACTTCSAACGCTCCACAGTCCGTCCCACTCTATTTCAACGGCGGAGAACGCTTTGACTATGACAACATGGAAAAAACCGTAGGAGTTCTCCGCTGCGGAACAATAAACAAACCAGGAACCAGATCTCATAGGCAGAATTCTACGAGCACCCAGCGCTTTGGAGCCGGGCTTGACATCTTCTCAAACGTCCACTCCGTCACTAGCAGAAGCTAGAGGGCGTTCTTCGGGGTTCTTTTTGAAGTTCATGGGATGGTGACGTTTTCTACTACCGTGGCTTCAATRCCGTTCAAGAATATACTTCGCCAAGCCAGGAACAATATCTCCRTTCATCATGGCGTCCATTTCGCAAAATGCAACGAATAACCGCACGTCTGGGACGAGCCCAACACGAATTTCCGACAACTCAGACAAGACATGTCCGAAATCACTTTCCATAGGCCGAGGAGAGATCTCGGAGACTGCAGCCTTGCAGAAGCAAGCAAGCAACAGAATCTCCCCAAAATAAACAGGKTTTTGAGCAATCACAAGCCCGCGTCCGTCTGATCGGAACTAGGATCTAGCAGGGACCCGCAGGGAGATTTACCTTGCAGGTGCGTCTATAATCCGATCATCCTACCGATCCTTGGCTATTGCGCAAGGATACGCGTTGCCAAAACCAGGTTTTTCTCGGGTCGTAGACGCGGCGTCTAACGCCAATGGGAGGSTGGCTTAACGCGACTTTGACGCGTATTATTAACCTTTTTTTCCTTCGTACAACTAGAGGGGTAGAGCTTCTCGGAGGGGATSCTGAGTTTGAGGCTTCATGCTCCGCATACTCGGCATTCTCTACCCACAATCCAAAGCATCGAGAAATAGCCCTCCCAAGCTTCAGATTCGGAAGACTAGCAGCTCGCTCGTACAAACCCCGGACCCCAGCACTTCACACCCCTTTTCCTCTGCAGACCCGAGAAAAATATCCCGTCAATATAGCATATAACTCGCACTTTTATTGCATTCTTCGGGTTCGGCATTGCCAGCTGATTGAACCGCCCCGCGGCTCACCAACTGAACAACTCATTAAAGCCTCCCGCAAAAGAAGCGTGCAGCAGCAGCCAATAAGCCTCATCGTCTCGCACGCAATATTACGTCTGCTAATCTCCAACACGACGCAAGGGAGTGGCGCTTTTTCTCACACGCTGCAAGCACATGATATTTATGGCATATGTGGAAGCGTGGACGTCTCCCTGCTTTATTAGTGCCTGCGGAACGATGAGTGCCGTACCGCAAAAGGAATTCTAACGCGAAAAGGCATCTGGATCCATGTTGCTTGCTTCCGGGGAGTAGCTGAGTAGGTATTTAGGGCAGGAGATCAGCTCAAGTTTTCGTATCTCGTGTGTGGTACCGAACCTGCC
>QYSG01017401.1:0-10539 GCA_003988875.1 Lachnum nothofagi
ATTTTATTTATTTTATTTATTTTATTTATTTTATTTATTTTATTTATTTTATTTATTTTATTTATTTTATATAAATTCCCTAAAATTCTTTATTATTATTATTATTTATTAATTTATATAGATTATAATAGCTACAATGGCTATAATAGCTAAGTAATACAATGGCACAATAGTACAATAATACAGTGGCATAATGGCTAAAATAGCATATATAGGCCAAAGCCGCAAATATATATTTAAAATATATAATATATATACGGCCAAAATATATATAATTATTATATTCAGCTACCTTTATCGAAAAACTTCAAAAAACTATATTATATATAATTTTAAAATTATTATAAAAATAAAAATATTATTTAAATATATTAATTTAGTTTTATAAATTATAATTTTTTTATAAAGTTTATTATTAATAACTAAAGCTAATATAGCTATTAGTCTAATAATTAAAATAAATATATAATATATATAAATAAAATTAATTATTGGTTTGCTTAGTAAAAAAAACAAAATACTTTTTCACGATTTTCTATAAGATTACGTAATACAATTGACAATAAGTTTCTCTAATGCCCGTTGCGCTAGGCAATAAGTTTTATATGGCAATAATTTTTATACAAATCTTTTATAAAATTGTTTTTATAGTAAAAATAGTAATTAATGGCAAAGAATTTTATTAATAATTATATAAATTAATTATTACTATTAAAAAACTATAGAAATTAAAATAAAATAATATTTTTAAATTCCGAATTATATATTTTATATATTTTATATTTTGATTTTTAAACTTTAGTTTTGCCATTAATTACTTTTAAAATTTCTTATTATTAAAATTTAAATTGGCAATTTAAAATAATAATAATTTATATTAATTTATATATAAAAAAACTAAATAAAATATAAGATATTTTTTATACTAATAAATTACATTTAACAATAAATTAATTTAAAATAAAAATAATTAATTTATATAATACATTTAATTTATTTAAATAATATTTTTTAATAATATTTTTTTTAATTTCCTAAAATAAAACTATTTTTTTTTAATTTTAAAAATATATTTGGCGTAATATTAAATAAAGAATTAAAAAAAAATAAACAGTTAAATATTAGTATTAATTAATTATATAAATATAATTATATTATAAAATTAATTAAGGCAAATTTTATTATAAATTAAAATAAATATTTAATTATTATTAATAGCTTTTAATAAAATATTAATATTTATTAATAGGCAAAAAAAAAATTAATATTTTATATTATTATTATTTTTATATTTGCAAAGGTAATATTATACTATATAATAATTATACTTTTAAAGCCAATTAAAAAAAAAAGCCAAAAAGTTATAATTATTAAAAATATTCTTTAAAAAAAGTAACATAGAAATATATTAATTTAAATATTTTTAATAATTAAAATTAATAGTTTTAATTTTTATAACCTAATATTAAATAAACCTTATATAGCTTTTTTTTATAATTATATTTATAAAAAAGGTATTTTCAATTCAAAAAAAACCATAAATATAATTAATATTATAAATTTATTATTTAAATTTAATTTAAATTTATATTATAATAATATATAAGTTTTTTTTAATATTTTTTTTAATATAAATAATATTATTTTTGTTTTTTGGCCATTAAATAAATCTTAATGCTAGACATAAACTTAATAAATTTATTTTATTAGTTATTTATTATATTAAATATAAAAAAAATAAAAGGAATATTAGAAATAAAGCAAATAATAGTTTTAAAGTTAAATTTTGTCTTTTGCCAAAAGAATTATATATTTAATATATTGCTTTTAAAGCATAAGATTTTATTCGCAAAATTAATATTTTGCTTTAGTTTAGTAGTAAATTTATTTATAAATAATTTATTTAATTTAATGTTTTTTTTTATTAAAAATTTATTTTTATTAAAAGTTATATAATATATTATTATATTAAAAGCTATAAATTAAAAACGGGGATATTTTGTAAAATAGTTATTATAATATTTAAATAAATATTTTATATATTAGATAAAAATAATAATATAAATATAAATATTGTTAAAATTAATTATATTTATAGAAAAAAATATTAAAAAAACTATTATAAATAAATAATACTAATAATTAAATTTATTAATAAATATATTTTATTAAAAAAAATAAAATAGGCCAATAATATAAATATAATAATTTTTTATAATATAAATTAATAATTTTATTTTAATTTTATTAATATTAATATTAAATATAATATTTTAAATTAAAATAAAACATTTATTAAAATTAAACTTAAATAAAAATTAAAAAATAAATTTAAAGTTTAATTTTTTACTATTTTTTTTAATATTATTAAAAAAGCGGTCAATAATTAAAAAACAATAAACAATTAAGTTATTTTTAGGAAGGCTTTAAAAATTAATATAAGCCTTAGTATTATTAATATTAATATAGCAATAGTTAAAATAGTATTTTTTTAAAAATATAAGTTATATTTTAATATTTTTTTATTTAATTTTCATTAATTTTTCGAATTGGCACTAATAACAAAAATCGTTATCTTTGAAGTTAAAAGGTTTAAAAATAATAACAAAAATATTTTTAAATAAAGTAAAAAGTTTATTTGCGAATTTTGTAATTTTTTAAAAAAAACTAATAATATAATCCATATAATAATACTAATATTTATAATGCTACTAAATTTATATATAAAAGTAAATTAAAATAATAATTATTTTTTTTGGCAAAAAATAATTTAAAAAAAAAATAATAAAATATAAAAATTATTATTATTATTATAGGTTTATATAATTAAGTAAAGTTTTCCAGTATTTTAATAATTTTAATATTTATTATTTTATAAAAATAGTATATTACTAGAATTTATATTATTAGTATAGCCATAAAAAAAAGCAGATTAGAATTAGTCTTATAAAGCCTATTAATTTTTTAATAATTTATATAAATTTTTTGGTTTATATTTATATTAAATTATTTATATTAATAGCAAAGGTAGATTTTTATATTAATATTTTTAATTATATTATAGAACGATTTAATTTATTATTATTTTTAAAAAAAAATTATAAAATTTAGAGAAATAATATTTAAAAAAAAAGATAAATCATTTTTTATTTTATTAAATAGGCGTTAATATAAATTTAATAAAAAAAAGTTTTTATTCCAAATACAAATATTTTTTATGGCTTAGGCATAACGCCAATTTACTTTATATATTTTAGTAAACTATTAATTATTCGCAAAATATAATTATTTATTTACAAAAACTAAAAAATTTAATAAAAATATAAATTCTTTATTTTTGCAATATATATATATATAAATATATAAAAAAATATATAAAAAAATATATAAAAAACTAAAAAGCAGTATATTTTTTAATATAAAATCCAAATCCAAAAAATAAAAAAATAAAAAAATCAATTTTAAATATTAAATAAAGGATAATTAAATTTATAGCTAAAAATATATATTAAAATTAAAAATATTTAATAAAAATTAAAAAATTAAAATCAAAGCTAAAATTAAAATTAGACTAAATAAAAATATAAAAAAAAGTATTAGTTTAATAAAACAAATAAAAAGAATTTGGATTTTAAAATAATATATTTTGTTGCAATCCTATTGGCTTGTAGTGCTCACCTAGGGTAGAACGGATGCTTAATCATCAACTGGACATATAAATCCTTTATATAATAGTTAGCTAGGTCTTTAATATATAATAATAATATATTTTCCCTAAAAGCTTTAATTGCTATTATAATAGGTTATAAGTCCGGCCTATGTTAATAACCTAGAAAAGTATTTTATATTTTTATTTATTTAATTTATTTTTGTTATTTTTGATATTATAAAGTATATAAAGCCCTAAGTACTACAATTATAGCGGCAGTTACTTTCAAAATTAGCAATTAATAATATAATTATTAAATAAAATATATTTTTTATATAACTAATAATGGCGGACTTTTGAATAAAAGCAAAAATAATATAAAACCAAAGAAAAAACTATTTTAAAAACTAGAATAATTATTTAAAAACAATATTAAAACAAAAAATAATAATGAAAACTATATTTCTAATATTATACTAAAATTATTAATATTTATATTATTAAGGAAATTTCTATTATTTAAATTTATAATAGTTTTATTATTAGTTATATATATAAACTATATTAAAAAATTATTGTTAATTTTTATTATAATTTATATATTCTTTAAATTGATTTAATTAAAATTAAAATTAAAATATATATTAAAATATATATTAATTTATATAAAAATATATTAAAGTTTTTTTATAATAGTAATAAATCATAATTGGATATTATAATATTAAATTTAGTGTTAATAAATTTTTTGCAATTATCTAAAGGTTAGAAATACAAAAAAACAAATAACTTCTTAGTATTTAAGCCAAAACTTAAGAATTTAATTAAGTCAAATAATTTATTAAAATAACTAAACCTTTAAATAAAATTTAAAATATCTAAGAAAATAAATAAATAAATAAATAAAATTAGCAAAAATAAGCTTTTAAAATAAATAAAATAGAAAATCATAGATTTAAAAGTAAAGCTATTAATTACTTATAATTTAAAAAAAAACTATAAATAATATTATATAAATAAAAAATTTACTTAACAAATATAAAATTTTTTTAATATTTAATATAAAAACTTTAGAATTATTTTTAAATATAATATTATTACTACTTTTAATTAGATTAAATATAAAAACTATAAATTCTTAGAATAGTTTATAATTGGCTTTTATAAAAATATATAAAAATTTATTAATTTTAAGATTAAACTATATAAGAAATAATATTTAATTATATTTATTACAGTATTATTATAAGTTTAGTTAATTTAAATAGATTAATAATGGTTTTTAGCTAAAAACAAAGATACCCAATTTAACTTAAATGCTTTAATTATAAATATTACTAATAAAATATATAATAAAAAAAAAGCTTTTATCGAATAAAAACGGCAAAAAAAATAATAATAAGGGAAAAACTGGCTTTAATAAAAAATATCTAAATTGCCAGTAATCCAATTCCAAATATTCAAAAAAAAAAAAAATTTTAAATAAATTTAAAGACTTAAGCCAAATTTAAAAAAACTATTAGAAAAAAGTACGTTTTATACCTTAAGTTCATAAAAAAAAAAAAAAAATAATAATTAGTTATTATCCAAAAAAAACTAAAAAAACTAAAAAAAAACAATAGTAATATAAAAATTTTTTTATTATAAATAAATAATTTATTATTAGCAAGTTTTTCTATTGGCATAACAAGCGCGCTATTAAGCAGCAATAAATTAATTTATAGTAATTTAGTATTTATATTTTATTAAAAAAAATAAAATAATTTTATTGATTTTTTTATTAAATCTAAAATTATTAAATTAAATTTAATTATAAAAACATTAATATTAGCATTTATGTTTTTTTTTATTTAATATAAAAAATTCTTTTTTAATTTAAAAATATTTTACTATATTTATAATAATTTCTTAAAATTTATAAATTATAAAAAAAGCAAAAGCTTTATTTTCTTAAATACGGTTAATAGCTAGGCTTATTTTTACGGTATTAGTATAGTAAAGCTTAAATTAAAGCTTTGCAATAATATAATAAAAAAACTAGTATTAAACAATATATTATATATATTATAATGTTTTATTAATTTATTTTTTATTTAGTAATTTTAAAAAGCAAATGGATCTTTTAAAGAAAATTATATTTTTTTTTTCTAATAATAAAAACGATATATATAAATTTTGCATTTTCAATAAAAGTTTATTTATAATCGAAGAAAAGCCAATAATAATAATTGTTTTATATTTATTTTCTATAATTCATTTATTACTAATAACAAAAAAAAAACTAATATTAAACTAGTTTATTATTATTTTGATTATTTTAGTCTAACGAATATATATAAAATATTAAAAATAATTATTAGAATAAAATTTAATAATAAAAAATAAATCACAGAAAAAATTAGATTTTATAATCCTTATAAATATAGTTATCTTATCCGCAAACAAAGCAGAATGCCCCAATAGCATAAGAAATATAAAAGTATATATATATATATTAATATATTCAAAATAAAGCCTAAAGGTTTTAAATAAAATAAATATAGCGTATTATATACTAATAATATTATGTATATATATAAACTATATATTATAAAAAATATAAAAAATATTAAAAATATTAAAAATACTATTTTAAAATTTAACAAATATATTGAAATTTAATAAAAATACCCAAATAAAATCAAATAATAGCATTTTAATAAAAGCAAAGAATATAGCCTAAATAATATAATTAATATAATAAAAAACCTAAAATAATATATAAAACTATTAATATTATATAATTTTTATTAAAACAAAATTTTAAAATAAATTATTTGAATTATTATAAATAAAATTTAAATTATTATATTTAATTAAATAATATTTTTTTTATAGAATAAAATTATATAAATAATAATATATATTATTAATCAAATAATAATATTAACTTTAAATAATATTATATTAATTTAAGTTTTTTAAAACCAAATTAATTTTAAAAAAATATTTTATATATTTTATATATTAAATATTTAAATATTAAATTATAAAATATTTGTTTTTATTAAAAAAAAACAATGCATTACTACCGAAAAAATCGAAAAACAAGCCGAAGTTAGTATTTTAATTAATTATAAAAGTTATAATATCTAGTAATATTATTTATTTAATAAGCCAAAGCCGCCAACGTTGGCTAATAAAGTAATAAAATCCTTATATATATGCTTTAACAAAGGAATAGAAGCTATTAAATTGCTTTTTAACACAAATTAATAATTTTCTATATATAAATTAAATAATTTTAATAAAAACAAAAAACCAAAAAAAAAACTTTAGTAAAAAAATTTATTTTAATAATTTTAATAATAAAAAAATATATATATATAATTAAAACAAAAAATTTAATTAATTGCTATAAAGTTTTTTTAAAATATTAATAAATATAAATTATTAATATAAATTTCTAATAATTTAAAATATTAAAAATAAATATTTTTTTAATAATTAAAATATTAATAAAAATATAAAAATCTTAAATAAAAACAAAAATTCGCTTAAAAGTAAATTAGAAATTATTATATTTAAAAAAAGTTATAATTATCCAAAAAATTTAATTAATCGATAATTCACTATATTTCCTTTTAAATAATAATACATAATTTAAGCTAAAACTATAAAATTTAAATAAAATTTTTTTAATTTATTATAATCAAAATTTAAAGTATTTGTAATTTAAACATTTAATAGTTATATATACTAAAACCAAAATAAACAAAGATTCCAAAACAATAAAGAAAACCTTAGTAGGTCCAAATGCATATATTTAGAAAACCGTTATTTTAACAAAATATTAATTTTTACTAAAATATAAAATTTAAATATTTATAAAATATAACCTAATTTCCTTTAATATAAAAGTAATATTAGGCAAATTAATATTTAAAATAAAAACTAATAAAAACAATAATATTTTAAAAGCAAAAATATAATAAATTATAAAAAGGTTCTACTAATAAAAAAATATTAATTATAATTAAATCTTTGCTAAAATCGTCAAAAGAAATATATAAAAAATTATATTAGCATTTGCCGCAATAGAAAACTGAAATATTAATTAAATAAATATATTAATAATATTTTTTAATTCTATTGTTAATAGTAACATTTATATTAATTATTTATTATAATAATAAAAAAATAAAGTTGCTTTTATATATAATAATATTTGTAAATTAAATAAAGTTTTATATAGCTTAAAATAATTACTTTGTTTTTAGTAATAGTATATATAAAATATAATAAAATTACTAGATTTTATATTTTTAAATAGTAATAATTACATTTACTTAAACTAGAAAACTAAAATAATAGTCATTATTTATATTAACGACTTTTTTATTATAGGTTTTAATAAATCAAAAATTAATATATTAAAAATCAATTTTTATAAATAATTTAATATTAATAATATAAGATTTATATTTTATTTTATAGAAATATAAATTATTTACAATTAAAAAAAAATTATTACTTTTTACTAAAATATATTTATTTGCAAAATCTTAAAAAAATTTAATATAAAAAACTATTAAAAAGCAAATATAAAGATTTAATTAATTTCTAATATTAAAATTATTTTAAATAAAAAAATATTAAAATATTAAAATATAATTAAATTTATAAATTATGTTTTAACCTATATAAAACTTAATATTACTTTTTTAATAAAAATATTATTATGTTTTTTAAGTAATTCTTTGCTAATATATATAAATAAAATATAATATATAATTATATATTTATTAGAAACAATTATATTAACTATTATACTAAAAGGAAAAAATAAAATTAATATGCTTTTAATGGATTTTACAAATATAAATTAAAATAAAAACAAATATATTAAATGTTTAATTAAAGTATAATTATTTTTATTTATAAAAGCAATATTTTATTAATTATCAAAAAAATAAAATATTGTTATTATATTAAATTTAAAGTTAAAATATTATTCCTTAAAGAAAAATAACTATTAAACAATATAAATTCGTAAGATTTTCTTATAATTAAAATATAAATCCAAGAATATATAAAATATAAAAATCTAGTATAATAATATAAAAATTCTTTTATTAGTAAAAAACCCTAAAAACTATAAATAATTAAAGTATATTAATATGTATTACTATTAGATTTATAAAACCGTAAATTATAATTTTATTAATTTTTATTATATATATTCTGCAAATAATTTCATAAATAATCTAATAAAGTCTTTGCCTAAGCCAAAGTTTAAGAAGTTTATTTGAAGTATTAGGTTTATAAAATATAATCTTTAAATTATTAATAAGGATTTTTTGTAATTTAAAAAATTAAAATTATTAGAATAAAATTAGATTAGTATTTGTACTAAAGAATATATTATAATTTTATTGGTTTATAATGCTTATTTAGGGTAAAGCAAATGCTTAATTATTAACTAGACATATAAATTTTTTATATAATAGCTAGTTAGGTCCTTAATATATAACAATAATATGTTTTCCCTAAAAGCCTCAATTGCCATTGCAACATATTTAAATACCAAAGAAAAACCTCCTAGGACCCCCCTTTTAAGAAAAAAGCTATTAAAGCTATTAATACTATTATTAATGCTATTTTGCCGGTTAATCGTATTTTCAAAGCTAAAAATTAGAATTTAATTTACTTAAAGTAACTTTAAATTTTCAATATTTTTTTTTAAAAAAATTATTTTATATTTAATAGATAAAATATTAAAAATAGAAATTAATTTAAAAAAAAAATATTACCAAAAATTCAGTTTTAATAATTTTTATACTATAATAAAAATATTTTAAAAAATCTATTAAAATAATAATATATATTTTTTGAAATATATCAAAAAAGTTTTTTATATTAGAAATATATTGGAATATATATAGCAAAATATAAAAATCTATAATTAATAAAATAAAGTTTTTTTTACAAAAGTTGGTTTAAAAGTAAAGATTTTACAATTAGCATAATTATATAAATACTCAATAATAAAATTAAAAGCCTAAGGTATACTTAAAAAAAAATAGCAATTAATAGAAATAAATCATATTAATATAAATTATATAAATAAAATAAAATATCTAAAATAAACTTAATTTATATAATTATACTAGTTTTAATTTTAAATTTTAGTTATAGTAAATTTGCTATAATATATATTATAATAAATATATTCAATTGTTTATATTAATCTTAATATTAAAATTATAATAAAAATAAAAATAATTTTAAAATATATTAGTTTAAGGCTATAAACTAATATTTTTTTAATAAAATTTATTATTTTATAATTAGGAATTATTATAATAATTATAATAAATAAACATATACAAAAAAAATAAAAAATAGAATTAATTACTGATTTGCTTAGCAAAAAAAGCGGAATACTTTTGGACGACCTTTTTCTTATATAATTAATACTAAATCTCCGCAATGCCCGCTGCGCTGGGCAATTAATATTATAATAGTTTTTATTTTATATGAAAATTTTATTTATTTGTTTTATAATACTAATATTAATATTTATTTTTATAATATTTTTATTTTTATTATATTATAATAAAGTAGTATATAAATAATAATAATAATAAAAGAAGATTCAAGGGAATCTTCCCCTAATAAATAAAATAAAATATATGGAATTATTTGTGATAGTAATAAATAATATATTTAATATTTAATTATTAAATTATTAAATTATAATTATTAATAAGAAAATAAAGAAAATAAAAAGGGGGGTCCCAGGGGGTCTCCCCTGGTTTTTAATAATAAATATAAATATAAAAAGATTTATATATTTAATATTTAATAATTATTATCATTAAAATCAAACATTTTATTATTATTATTAT
>QYSG01017412.1:0-10527 GCA_003988875.1 Lachnum nothofagi
AATCACTAAAGCAGAGAACCATGGCCCAGATCTGGATCTAGATTTGTCTCAATTCTCATTGAGTTTGTTCTACTCCGTAAATGGCTACAATTCTGTTCAGTTGTATGGAGCCTTCATCTTCGACTCCCTTGAAGGCTTGATGCGCATCTGTCCAAATAAAGGCAACGGCAAATGCCCTCGAGAGAAATTTGAGGAGAGTTGCGAGCTGGATTCGGGAGAGAGACCTGGTCCAGCAAGTGAATTCTGGATGATGAGGTGGAGGGCTAAGGATGGCGGCATGAGGCTGGGGAAGYGTGTCGGTGGAGAGCTTGACCAAGCRATGGAATTCAATTTCCTGTTTGACGACTCCTCCCCATCAAACGGTTCTACAGGAGTTGACATCYTCTTTGAGATGGTATACAACGAAAACTACTTTCTCTTTGAAGGCTCGAAAACGTCGAACTTGGAGGACARGTTTGCAGATCRATATCCGCCTGAGCTGCTGGACTTGGAGTGGGCCGATCTCTTCAACCCGGATTGGAAGGAAGGTAATACTTCTGAYAGACCTTCAAGAATYGGAGCACCCGTAMGAATTCCAAATCCAAATGCCTTGGCGTCACAAACAAGAGCGGTACCCCCAGCTTCAATACAAGACCCGTTCTGGGCCTCGTGGRATGGGCTAAATCCTCCTCGTCCCAAATAYATYGAAGAAAAGSCCTCATGGGCCTGGGATGTCCCCGGAGACTGGTCCTTCAACGCCCCCGAACTCGCCAAAGACCTCAACCTCGACCCTAAAGCACCCATGACCATCGAACTCAAAATYTCCAACAACCCTTTACACACCAAAGTCCGCCGGCAGCTCTGGGCCTGCTTCTACTGGTCCCGCAAAGTCCACGGCACTTTCCGSTTCGCTCCCATTCTCCCAGCATCAGAYCCTCCCGATAAACTCAAAGACTTCGAAAAAGCCTGCGTCTTGSAGAGCGGGTGTTGGCCTGGTCCGGGCCAGGAGAAGTGGTTCATGAGGTGGAGAGGGAACGGTCAGGTAATTGGACCCTGGGAGCAGTGCGATCAGCATCAGACGCAGGTTAAGTTTGAGATTGGTGGGGATGGGAGGCTGAGGATGAAGGGTGTGTTGATTTTTGATGAGGAGCCGAGAAAGTTTGAGGCYGTTAAGATGAGGGATGCGGCSCCGACGAAGCCTTCTGAGACGACGGTGCTTACGAATTGGGATTCGGATAAGCCGGAGTCAAGGAGGAGGAAGACTTCGTGGTATGTTGGTCGCCGAGAGTAAAGCCTGGCGATCACTGATATGGCGTGTGTGAGAGACTTTTCATATTCTTATCTAAATACCSTAGACGCGTGTTTGTTTGTGTTCTGGATATCCTTGCATCATTCGATCTCATTCATATTTGATCGAAAAAGTTTTATAAATCTTCTATAATCATTTCTTCTTTCCAAAAGCCCAAGCTCTCAGAAGATTGGCGACACCCAACTCACCCCAATTTRTCTTCTTCTTCCGCGACGAGCATGCAGCAAACTTGGTTCCTAGTGTGCCTTCGATATGCCTACAGCAGCCTGAAACCAAAGGCAGCGGGAGTTCAAGACAAACAACGATCTAGACACTCCAGCAGCTCCAGCAACGGAGGCCAAGCAAGCCAAACGCTCTCGTCTCGACCCATACAACAAGAAGAAGAGAAGCTGAACGATTTCCCCGAAACGGGAGGATTACGGTCCACGACGTCGACTTGCGACCCCCAGAGAGGAACTTGAAGAATGTGCTGCTGTACYAGAATTTGGCTGGGATGCCAGAGACGCCTATATCATAACTGCCCTTGGAATAACGAAAGAGCTTCTTATTGACACCAACGCCCCAGACCCGGATGTCTTGCCTCCTCCGTGGGTGGACACGGACGCCGCAGCCAAGGAACTCAGAATGACAATYAGACTGACCAATGACCCAGCYAGCGGTGAACGACAACTATGGGYAGACTTCTGGTTTGGCAAGTCGAAGCTCGCTTGCACCATGCGTCTCTGTCCAGTACTGGACGACTCGGGAGGACCTTTGCTCGTCGACGACTTCGAGCGCGCGTGTGCGTTGCCGGATGGCTGCTGGCCTGGCGCTAGTCAGGAGAGATGGCTGATGAGATGGCGAGGTATAGAGAGGCAGATTATGCTTACCGGTGTTGGTCAGGTGTCCTCGACTCAAGTAAGGCTCGAGAAAGCGGAAGATGGAATGATCAGATTGAAGGGGCTGATGATACATGCCAAGGGATTATATGAGTTTGTGGTTACTCGTGTTGGCGATGGAGAACCGCTGCGCAAGAAGGACAGTCTTGGGAAGTATTTGARAAATCTCTTTGAACCATCCAAGCATGAATGGGAGGAATAGGCGATGGCGTTGGCATGGTTGTCTGGATGCATGGGGATGAAGTGTAGTTGGCACTCAACTATAGCATTTTCTCTGTGGCATCTGAAGGGGGCTTGCAGCAGAAACTCAATATGGGGCATTTTGAATGTCTCACTGCGTCTGGGACATTTTAATTAGTGCYGCTTTTTTTGTCCAGCGCGAAGGGGGGGTTCGAAGGGAATCGAATTTCGCTGGAGTTCTGCRTGTGAAATATTGTAAGATTATATTGCACAGATACCCACATATCAGTCAACCAGTCGAACATATTCAATAATTGCTACTATTCTGTAAAATGCTCATGGCGTCTGACAAATTTATCCCATAATTCGGGGATTTGGATTCAGAGGTAATTTGGCCCCCATATCCGGATCCCTGCGACGCCAATCTCATGTTTACTTTCGCAACGTCAAGTCAACAACAAACTCAGCAAAACCCAGAATGACGACGCCCATTCCAGATCACCAACTCTACTCTATCCTAATCACCCAGGTGCTCTCATAATGCCTCGACAAACCAGAAATCGAAAGCCAATGGTACCAAAAGCCGCCGAAAATATCCCAATACCAGCGACCAATCCAGCGACAAGTAAACGACCAGCGGAACCAAGAAARCGAGCTCGAGCGAGTCTAGAAGAAAAGGAAAATGCAATCGAGGAACCTGCTACGAAAATGTCAAAGGGAGTCGCGTTTGTATCGCCCTCGAAACAGACGGCTGTTGGAAAGAAGAGCGCTGGGCAAGGGAAGAGCAAGGCTGCAAAGGCAACAAATAGTTCGGAAGCAAAAGTGCTTCGACCTTGTATAAAGCATATTCAAGGGTCCTTCGATAACTCGTCCACCGAACAGTCAGTTGAGACCGAGTCGCCTGAACATTGGGATGTGGAGGGACATTACACCGTCACTGGAGCCTCTATTGTAGGCAACAAGGACCTTGCTTCCAAGATCGTCGATACCACAGGCTTCTCACTGAAGCTCTTTTACTGGAGTACCAGCCAGCCTTGCAATCTATACGCAAATTTTGAATTCGACAAATTTAAAGGTATCATGCAGCTTTGCCCAATGGAGACSTCGCCGCCCATGGGTGATATCACTGGGATCGCGGAGTTCGAGCAGCTCTGCGAACTGGATCCCACGGAAATACCTGGTCCAGATAATCAGGCATGGCTCATGATGTGGAGAGGGAAAGATGGAGGCTTGCAGCTAGATGAGGTGAAGGGTTCTGACTTTGACCCTCCCGGCATTTTTGTATTCGATGACGAACCATTCTCAGATGCCCCTGCTGCTTCCGGTTCTTGCATGCCAGTCCATATTGAGTTCCGGATGATGTATAACCATAATCTATTGCGATTCTATGCTTCAAAAACGTCGGAACTTCTGCCAAGGGAGTGTGCGGAGCCACCCTGGGTATTCAAACCAAAGTGGAAATCGCTCGACCCTGGCCTGCGGAAGGTACTTTCCGAATATGTCGATGAACCCKGCACTGATAGCGAATCTACTGAAAAAGCGATTGAGACGTTTGAGGCATCATCTTCATATTTCCTCATGTTGTTGCGGGAGATTAAAGATGCTCACGCAAGTCGATCCTCTGATTTGCCATCCCTGCTACAGCTRGCCAAAAGACTCAATGGTGTCAGTGAGGCATCTTGCACCAAAGATATCATCAAAAAAATGGAGAAGGTGACCTCACATTTATCGACCTTATTGGCAAAAATCAAAGAGTCCCAAGCCAGGCAAGCGCCTGCTTCAGCCTCRCTCCCGGCCTCAGCACCAAAAGCACAACCAAAGAAGCACTCTGGCGCCAGAATAGTGGAGGAAGCACCAGATTGGGCATTTGCCGTTCGTGGCACGTACAAAGTCACGCAAGTCCCACTCATCTTCGATCACGTCGCAGCTGATGATATTCACCTTGAGATAAAAATGTCGAACAACCTCGCACACACYAAGACGAAACGGCAGATATGGGCCACTATCTCATTCGGAGATAARATTAAAGGGGTTATGCGYCTCTGCCCCGACCGCGAAGATTTAGAGTATTTCTATTCCATGAAGGCATTCGAGGCAGAGTGTGTCTTRAAGGACGGCTGCTGGCCAGGAGTCCCACCTCAGGGTCAGCGRGATTGGATTTATAGGTGGCGATACGCCACAGCGGATGATAATGCCTTGACTACGTGGACACCTCAAAAGGCRGATAATTATCAGCTRTGGGCGAAGTTCAGRTTAGATGAAGATGGTAGAGTGAAGTTCTCTGCACTCATGCCTTCTGGCGATGAGGAATATASTTGGTTGAACGCTGTGAAGGTCGGTGAGGAACCGAATAGTTTYAGTGATAGTGGGCTCTCGAGCACATGGGACATGTATAAATACACGGGGAAGTAGAGAGGACCACGGCCACTGTTTCARAAGTTTGGGTAAGGTACTGCTTGTTRAGATACCCTTCCTGTGTCCAYTGCTGGTGCTCAGCRAAGCGTTCTTAGGCTCAGCCAAAATTTCTGTTTATAMTCGACTTGATATTTGGATAGAGCGTATTTGTAACAAGTCTGTGATATTGATTGAACYAGTATGAAAAAGCATCGTCTTGTTCCTGTCACCTAAATGATCGTCTGACCTCGGGCTCCATCTACTTCGATCAATCTACTTTCCCAGGCCAGTCTTTTTGAATCAACGATCCACCTAGCATTCTTYAAACAAAAGAACATAYAATCATCCCCTCTGGTTGRYATTTTTTGTTCGGATATAAATCATCTTTGACACGTGACGCCAARTATAGACCTCTGCACAACGCCAAACTCAAATCGAACGACCAACAGTACAAATTGTCTGAACTCACACGTAGCGGAGAGGCGTCAACGTCACGCGAARATCAGCCGTTTGTTCTTTTATRGAAACACTGGGGGTACTKTATCAAAAACGACGRTCYAGAAAATTTCCCGAGACYAACACGGATCGCTCTTGCTCCATCGCGCCAAAGTATATCAAGGCGAAGCGACGCGCCACAACTCTGGGAAGGAGTCAGTGAAGATGCGGGACATGATCCAGATTTGGCATTTTGATGGAGTTCATCCCAACGGCTCTGTTCAACACGTCGAATGCGAATGCTCCCAACGCTGTTCACATGGAAGAAACGCCAAGAAGACAGCCCCGCACTGCACGGTCCGCCCCAGAAYGCATTGATGATCCCCCTAGAATGGGTGTTCTCCAGCAGAGGYAGATTCACCGTCTCCTAAAGAGAGAACATCTTCGGCCTAGCAGCAAAAGACACCCTCCCAGACCTCAAACTATCCAACAATCCCTCACACGTCAAAATTGGCCRCCAGCTCTGGGCTTAAGTGTGGTTCAGCAACAAGAGCAAAGGCGTTGCGCGCTTCTGCTTCTATGTGAAAGGCCGACGCTCAGGTCAGTGGAAGACTTCGGAAAGGCGTGTAATTCGGGTTATGGGGTCTGGCCAAGAGCAGGGCCACACGTGYAGAGGTAGTGGCTTATGTRGTGGTGGRGAGAGCACTTCATCGGGTGTGAAGAATGGGAGATTSAGAAGTACAAYGATGCRGAGCGTTGTTGCTCGTTCAAGCTTTCGGAGGACGACARCCGGAYCAAAWTTTCTCTTGGCTCGGATCCTGGTCCTAAGGGTGGACCCGCTGGTTGTTTGAAGGCTATCAAGTTGGAGGGAGTCGGAGAGTGTTAGGGATTCTAAAGTCCTAACTTAGTGGAGCGGATATCWCTTCGAGGGGAAGCTTCCGAAAACGGAATGGTATCTTGTGCCTACGRCCGTAGGCACGAAATTCTCAGACTGGGCCTTGTATGYGGTGTATATACACGGCATTTAAGAAGGGWGTGTGAATCTGGTCGTTGTTCTCAGAGTCCATGAAATACATACGGACTTCTGGAATCACGGAACRGACTCTTGCGAAAAGCCGTTCGCTACCGACAAGTTGGGATCATTGAAGTCATGCGGGACTAATTCATATCGGGGCATCATCGTTTTGTGTTGCATTTCTCCTGCATGAGATATCTGGATCCGGCAGTCTGGGGAATGGAGAGAGGTTCATCATTGGCTAAATATATCCGAAGAATCCTGCATACGACAGATCCCTGCTATCAAATCCACATYTTCGGGACTCCTCAACAGTAATCCCATCTCAAATTCTCCAGAGAGAACATCAACTCGATCCTTGGATACTTAGGACTGAGGATTGGCGCAGTTGAAAATTATTTAACTTCTAGTGGCAAGAGCTTTCTCGGTGGATTCCTCGTGATTCTGCTGGGGTCACCTCTTTGCCGTCTCAAGTTCTCAACGCATCTCCATACCGACCCGCGAGGGACCTCCCAATTAGCATTCCAAACGATGCTAGTCAATATCTCCTCCACCTCTTCCCAGAAATCAAGTTCCAAGGCTGARCACAGATTCGCGATTTGCTCCACAAACCAAGCACGCAGTGGGTGCTGGACAGCTGCGATCCCTCCAATAGTCAACACCCACAGGAATCTAGTCTTCGCGTCCGCCTCTCTCGTCTTATATTTTACCGTCCCGCTGATGATTGAAGCCAGAGGTTCGCAGACCTCTTGCAGCTTAGATACCTGTGCTGCAATAACACTTTCACGTGAACCCTTTCCCCAAAAGCAGCTGGCGATGAAGATCGAAGCGGCCAGGCACGAAACCCTATCCAAGACTGCACTAGCAGATTGTGGATGGAGGAAAAGATAGAGGAGGCTCCGCTGCACAAGGTATATTTTGGAGTTGTGGTTCGCCGACGCATCTCTAAGCTGTTTGGATTCCAGCTGGGAACTGAGATACCGAAGTTCCCGAAAGACCCTCGAAATATCTCTGTCGACTATGAACCATTCTTTGCCATGGATTTTACGTTCCAGCAGTTGTTTTCTTGCCTCTCCCGAAATTGACGCAGGGACTTCAAACGTGATAATCTGGGGGTCTGCGAAAAGCAGCTCTGACGCCGAAAGCTCCGACCCTATTACGCATGTTAGGATGAACATTTCATTTCTTACGGAATGCAATTTGGACACATACAAGCGATAAGACCCTGAACTTCACGAGGGAGTTTGGCATTTTGAAATCCACCACGTAAATTCAGCATCTTTTCCAGACCGGCCAAGTGCGTTAGAGTCGCTTCAGGGGTGCCGTTGATTCCCTATGTCTCTACCTTTAGAACATGACTTAACAGTAAGAAAGGGTCATAGCATACCTCCCATGCTACCATACCAGCAACAGTCGCGATGGTGCCGTCGCAAGCTTCAAGTACGGGATCCCCAAGACGTTCATTCACRATTCTCATCGATTTTAAACGATGTGCGAAGGCTTTAACCAGACTATCAGAGCCTGCCAACAAGCTGTAACCCAATTCGTAGCGGAACAGTACTAGGTGGAAGAACGCCTCGTCCTGACAAGCGATCGCGAACCAGGTACGTCGTATACTCATCGTCAATGATGTAGAGTTCGTGACTAAATCATTCAATCGGTTAACGACGTCTGAGATMGGACAGYTGAAGCGACTCACAGAAGTGTTGTATCAACATTCTTGTCCGCGGCGAACCCCCGTCGGGTAATACGACACTGAAAGGATTCAGTCGGCTCGTCGAAAGGTTGAACACTGCATCCCAACCCTGGTGCTCTTTGCTGTGGGGGATCGGCCGCTGCCTCCCAATTCTGGTATCTTCACTTGATATTTCATTTATCGATTTTGGACTTTCAGATTGCAGCGCCGACGACGATTGCAAATCTGCTCGTGCAGAGCCGTCATTGCTATTTCGGCTACCTGCGCTCCGGGGCACCTCGTCATCCAACACTTCAATAAACTYATCCCTATTCCTTRGTTCAGATAGAGATGGTGATTCATCCACACTTTCTCTGGGCTTCTTAGACGGACCGGGTCTTTTTTGAAGGTCCTGCAACGTCTTTGGTAGCAATCGCAATTGCTTCGCCTGTGGCTTTCCAACCCCAGGCGGATTGTAGGCACGCTTCTTATTCCGATGGAAGTGATTGATGACGTGCGAACGGATCGTAGAAGCTTCTTTTTTGTCCATGGGACGATCGCCAGATACGTTGATGAACTCGAACGCCTTCAAYGTTCCCTGTCCAGCGTCGCCACCAATTTTCTGCGCCATCGTGCACAATCAGATACAGTCTTTTGGCCTCCCTTCGTTACGCGTACGGGCAAGTTCCTTGAGCGCCTTCGGATATCTAGTACTGTCTAAATGTTACTCCGTTTGATACTCGGGCCTAAGTTTCCAGAAGGTTGAAGATCTGGGAAAGATCTGGAAGCGTTGCATCATAGATCTTTCGAATCCTGCAGTATGACCCGTGTTTCAGCGTTAGCCTTGATTCTTCTCAGCGGCGCAGCAATCTGCACTGTGTAATCGTAAGGCTGGCTTGAAAGGCCGTGTAGGGGTCCYAGATTTGCTGTTTTTATGTCCGAGCTGGACGGAATCCSCGTTTCCTGGAGATGGAGAGGTGTATAGACATACGAAGGTCGAATACTATCCTGATCAACGCCTCAGTGGTGAGATAATTTACTGCTGCGGCGTAGCACTTTATCTTACTCAGCCAATGGTCCAGCTTCCTCTYTGTTATCAGCCAAGAGCCAAGCTTTATGGCTGCATKTACGAAGCGTTCCTGCTGCGCCGCTGTCGTCTCTTGCTTGCGATAACATCCTTGATATCTCGGTGCCGCGATTTGCAGCAAGCATCTTGCAGGACRGTTCGATACGCCTACTTACGAGTAACAGAGGTCAGCTCGTGAAGAACATATAACCCCCTTGTTATTACAAACTTTTAGAGTCTTACGAGCCGTAGCCGTTTGTCATAAAAATGAAGCATTACGCATTCATCGCTCCTATTGGCAACCATAGATGTCGCTTTCCCACCATTGAAGTCGACCCCTCTTCTTTGCCTGCTGCAATCCGGGATAATTTACGACGGTACCAGTCAAATTCAAGGGATTAGATGCAGTCTTAATAAGGAAGTGGGTTCCTGATAAAGGTTACACCACCACGTGGCTGATGCGAGATCTGCTCCACATTGCGCCACCACGCCGGACCCGCAAAAGGGGGGGTTCGGTTGTGGGTCGGGCCGCGAGATTTTGATCGATTCCTAAACAAAGTTTCGTCCAAGATCTTCGCGAAGTTAGCCTCAACAAACTCGACCGCATTTCATCAAAACTTGCAAACGTCACTTCGTTTCATCCAGCACGAGCGCCACACACTCTTCAAGACCAGTAGGATACGCTTCCGCTCCTAGCGCATTTACGCCCCTGCTTACCTGGTCAGCCCGCGTAATTAGGCAATGCAAGGAGGCAATAGGTCTCAAGATGGAAGCACCTCGTTATGAGCTATTGAGAGCAATTACAGTAAGTTCCCAGAGCTAGAGAACGGAATGGAGAGAGTACGTACATTTAAAGCAGCTTTTGCATTGCGGTTGGGCTGCTCAATACTACAAGTCGCTGATGTTTCCCGCYACAGGATTCGCGTAGTTAAGTTCGGGGCTTTCCCTAGCCTTAAGAAGCGGGTTCGTTGTCTAGCAAAAAGTCAATTTTCCCACGTCATTGACCATATAATGACCCTTCATGTCATGCATGGACGTCTGCAGTGCGGCGGCATGGGACTTGACGATAGCGGCGCTGGCTATTACCACTTCGAACGACGTGATGACGTGTGCTTGTTCCAGAATTTCGGTGGTGTCGGAGAGACATCACCGACTCTGTAAGAAGCCATGAGGTGAGACTTAGAAAGAGGTGTACCTCTTTCCGCATCTGTGGCGATTTGGGGAGTCGCCATTCTGAGAATCATGAACCTGGCTTGACTTAAGATATGATTGAAAAAACTCTGCGCAAGTGCGTCGATGCGTCTTACTTTGATCAGAATTGTATTYTTGCATTCGAAAGCCTTGAACGCCCCRAAAGTCTAMCTAACTATCTGCTGTCAGGCCCAGAATTGAACGGCRCCTCTCYATTTGAACTAACYTATGTGTCTGTCCACCACCATCCAATTCCTCAACTGCTCGAAGTCACGACAGTAATGCACATTAGCAGARTTCTGAATCGACCTCTTTCCAGGTGCTGACCATTTATATAGAATCGGCGTCATGTCCCCTGAACACATAAGTGTTTCTCGTAATGCCTCAATACAGTGATCTTGCTTC
>QYSG01017423.1:0-10520 GCA_003988875.1 Lachnum nothofagi
TATATTTTAAAAAATTTTAATATTTATTAAAAATTTATTATTTATAAAAAAAAATAAAAAAAAATATTTTAATTTTAAAAAAAATATTTTATTATTTTTGTTTTTTATTTTAATTTAATTAATTTAATTAATTTTAAAATATTTTTAGTATTTATTTTTAAAAGAAATAAATTCTAAATATTTCCTTTTTTTTTTGATTTATTTAAGGAAATTAAAAATTAGTTTTATTATATAATAATTATTATTAAAGTTTTTATAAATAATAAAAGTAAAAATTTAATTATTTATAAATTTAATATTAATAAGCCATTTTTAATTTAATATAATATAAACTATTTATATAAATTTATATTAGTTAATATTATTAAAAAATATTTATAGATTTATAAGCTTAAAAGCACAAATAGACTTTAGCGGCTTATTTAAAAAATAATTATTAGTAATTTATTTAAATATAATTTTATTATTATATAAATTAAAAACAAAAATAATTAAAATATAATATTAGCCAAATTTCAATAATTTAAATATACCGGCAATAAAAAATAATATAATATATTAAAAATATATACTTTATATTAGACTTTTAATTAATCCCAAAGCCTTTTCTTTAAAAAACCTTTAAATAAGTTTTAATTAAATTAAATTTATATAATAAATTTCAAAAAATCTAAAAATATAGAAATTATACCAAATATAAAAAATATATAAAATATTAATTATAAAAACGATTTTTATTTTTATAATAATAATAAATTTAGCAAAAATAAATTTAATATAAGCCAAAGCAATATTCTATTTTTAAATATATAATTAATTTAATTTCCAAAGATTTAATCAAAATCTTTTTAATTAAGAACTTTTTAATTAAAGAATATTATTTAAATATATAAATTTTTTATTTTTTAGTAATTTGCTAAGAAAAAAAATTTAAAAACTATAAAAAGCAATAAAAAAATAATTCGGTTTTGGATTTTTGCTGTACATTATTGCAAAAAAGAAAAATGTAGTAATTTTAAAGTATATTATTATAAATTTAAAAATAAAAGAAATTATTATAAAGTAATTATACCGAAGTAAAAAAAATAAACTAAATATATTTTTGTAAATATGGAAAATATTACTATTAATTTTCTTTTATAAGAATGGATTACTTATTATTTCAAAGGCAAAAGCTAAATAATATTAAAAAAAAGTAGTAATTATAAGCAAAATGCTCCTTTTAGCAATTTTTAATCTTAATCTTAATTTTAATCTTAATCTTAACCTTATTCCCAGCCAATTGTTTATAATCATTATACAGCTGCCCCTGCAGCGTAGCCACAACTTCCTCTTAATCCCTATTATAAATATTTTTTGCAATATTTGCTTTTATAATATTTTTAGTATTTTTATTTATTAAATAATAATAAAACTTTTATATAATTTATTTTTTTAGCATTATTTAAACTATTTTTAATTTATATTATAAAAAATGGTTTAGATTTGCTTAAAGAATATAAAAGCTATTTAATAGGAAAAAAACCAGTAATTTAGCAATATATAGTTTTTAATATAGTTATTAATATTATTTAAATTAAATTAATATTGGATTTTAAATAATTTCAAAATATTAATATTAATATATTATTTAATATTAATATTAAATATAAAATTACTATAATGGTTTTAAATAATATTAAAAAATTTAAAGTTAATTTTAAAATTCGCTGAATTAGCAATATTTAAAGTAATTTATTTGTTTTATAGAATTTAATGTTTTATTTAAAACTTTAGTTTAAATTTACTAATAAATATCGCCATAAAATAAAAAATAATAATAAATATATTTTAATAAATAATATAAATTATAATTACTTTTTCAAAGATTTTTAGTTTTTTTTTTTAATTTATTTTTTTTTATATATTTTTTTTGATATTTAAACAAAAAAGTTTTTAAAGTTTATATATAGTTTTTTTTGGTATTTTTGGATAATTAAAATTTATTGTTTTTTTTGGTTAGTATAGTATTTGAATTTAAAAGTTATTTAAATTTATATTTGGTTTTTTTTAGTAATTTAAATAGCTAAAGTTTATTTTCAAAAATATATAATAATAATAAATTAATAAAATTTATATTATATATAAATTATATTTTTATTTAATTGTAATTAATATAAATAATGGAAATATTTAAATTATTTAAAATTAATATTAATTTATAAAAAACAATTTATATAAATACCCTAAAATCAAATTTATATATATAGTATTAGCAAAACTTATATAATTAGCGCAATTAAATAAATTCTTTATAATTCTAAAGAAATATCCCTAAAATAGTATAGTTTTATAATTATTAAGAAATCCAATGTAATTTATAATAAAATATTTTAAAGTTATTGCAAATAACTTTTAAAAAAAAATATTATATTATAATATTAAATAAAAAAAAAATTAATTTAAAAAAAAAATAATTTAACATTAAAATTTATAATAATTATATATTAAATACCGGAATATTTAGTTTTTTAAATAATATTAGGATATATATAACTTATTTTTTATTTTTATTATATTAAATTTCTATATAGCCGTTTTTTATTTTATTAAGAAAAGTTTTATAATTTTATTTTATAGAAAGCTAAATATTAAATTTTTATTATTTTTTTTTTTTAATAATAAGGCTTTGGAAGTTCTCCCTTATAAAAGTATTTATAGTCGATTTGCCGTTTTTAATTGATTTTTTTTTTTTAGTTTATATATATGCAAATTTAATTTTATTAATTTTTTTTTTTATGTTATTATATTAGTATATAAAATCGCTGGTTTATCCGCCGTCTGGATAATTTATTTTAGCTTTAAATGAATAATATTATAGCTTTATAAATTTAATATAAGTTTAAAAGTATATTTAATTTATTTAAAAGGCAATAAAACTATAAATCTATATAAAAACTATGCATTCGGCTATATAACGCCTTACATTGGCTGTATTTTATTATCTGGCCATTTGTATAATATTTATATAAACTGCTATAGGCTAAAGCGCGGGTTTTTTTGCTTGTTTTATTACCGCAACCGCTTTGTTAATAGCCGCGTTTTTTCGCCTATTTCTATCCCTAATAAAATCCGTTGTAATATTAGCATAAAAGTTCAAAAAATAAAACATAAAATTAAAAGTTAGGGTTTTTATATTTGTTATATTTGGAGTATTTTTAATATGTTTTTTTTTATATAAAATTAAATTAGATATTTTTTATTATAGTTTTTTTTGAATAAATATAACTTTTAAATAAAATCGGCTTTAATATCTTTTATAATATTCTATTAATATTATATATTATATATATTTAAATTCGTTATATTTATTTTTTTTTTGGCTGTTTTTTAATTATTTATATAATAAAACTTTTATTTCCTAATTTTTTTGTTTTTATAATATACTAACATTTATTAATATAATAAAGAAAATTTAAATTTGAATATATACCCTATAAATAAGATTTTTATAATTTAAGTTAAATGCTAGGCAAATTATATATTATTTATTTAAATGCTTTATAATATTAATGTTTTTTTATTTATATTATACTTTATTTTTATAATTTAAATAATTAAAATATTATTTTATTTTTTATTTTATAGCCTACGAAGTTTTTATAAAATAAAGAACTATGTTAGCCATATAAGTCAATAATTCTAATATATAGTTTTTTGGATTATAATTATTTTTGTAATATTACTATTAAAATAGCGGCTTATAGCCTTTTAAAAAAATATAATTAAATGCCATTTAAGCAAAATTAATATTAAAAGTTTTAATATTCTATAATTTTAATATAAACTCCTAAGCTTTTCTTTTGGATATAAATATAAAAAATATAAATAAAACGATTTAAATAAATTGCAATAAGCAAAAAAACTCCGCCGTAGCCTATAAGCCAAAGTAAACCATTGAATATTTTTTGAATTGGTATATTATTACTATTAAAAATAATATATATAAATTATTAATATATTTAGAGGTTTTATTAAACATTAGACGATATTTTTTTAGATGCTAAGCTTAGTATTTCTTTAGTTTATTAATTTATTTAAAAGAAATATAACTCCTAGCAAACTAAGAATAACGAATAAAATATGTAAAAATAGCCTACGCCTATAAAAACATAAGTTTTAAATAAAATTAAAATAGTTAGTTATTTAAACGTACTATTTTTTTTTATTAACCCGGGAAGCATTTTTCTAAAAAAGTTATAGTAGTTAAAATAAACGCTTTATTAGGAAACGTAATTGCTAACGATCATTAGCAATAATATTAGTATTATATTATTATAAAATATATAAAATATTGGCCAGCATTTAAAATAATGACTTAAAATAAACCGCCTAGTTACCTATAGTTGCCAATATTTCATAGTAGTAATATTATTAAGAAATTAATATTTATAAGTATTTAATCCCTTAAAACCTTAAAACCTTAATTAGCCATTGGCCGATATTATATTTTTTATATCCGGGGTATTGAATTATGCCATATTTCTAGTAATATATTATTAAATAAAGGTTGCGGGCCTATAGTAACCGTTCGGTGGCCTTAGTATTAATTGATATTTGTGTAATTATGGGATAAAAGGATTTTTTTATTATATTTTATATATATGGTTTGTTTTATTAAGGCTTTTATTGTTGGCCTATTTCGGTGTAGGGTTTTTGTAGAAAAGAATGTTAGTATAATTCTTTAAGACCCTTTAGTAGCTAGTAAATTTAATAATTATAGGATATTTGTCTTATAGTGTATATTGGTTTATAACGGTAAGTATTTAATAGCGGTGGGGTTCTAATGCCAAATAAAAGGAAGCATTTGCCTGTGAATAATGCGTTTTATATATTTATATAATAAAGATATTTATGTTTTAAGCATTGGTAACTTTAGAGTATTTATTTCGGATTATATTAAAAAGCCCAAAAAATAAATAAAAAAAAATGATTTACTTTGAATGGCATTGGGGATTGTTAAGTATTTTTGTTTTTTATGCAAAAATCAATGTTAATAATAATCTATGGGAATTAGAAAAGTTTAGCTATGGCCTATAGCAAATAAAACCAACTTTAATGCTAAGAAAAGAATTATTTTATAAAATAATTTTTTATTTGTAATATTAGAGTATTTTTTATATAGTTACTTGGCGGAATTGCCTTAAAAGGCTGGCATCTATAGTATACCACAAAATACTTAAAGATATTTAATTATATTTATGCAATATTTGCAAATTAATAAAAAGAAAAAGTAAAAAAAAAAGGAATTTAAGATTTAAATAAAGGTTTATAGCGAACCCTACCCCTAGCCTATAGGACCAAAAACGCTAATAACGTCTTTATATTTTTATATTATTATATTAATTTAATAAGTTTTTTAAATTAAATATAAAAACTAAAACCAAAGACTAAAGAAAAGATCTTTATTGAAGGATTATTGTATAATATAAAAAACTAAGTTTTTATTTTATTTTAACAGCAATAACAAATTAAGGCTAAAATTAACAACCAATGAAAATAACCGAAAAGCTATTGGTAATATAAGCAAATTATAATATAAAGGGAATTAAGCAGTGATATACTACGTGTTCGAAACCTTAGAATTAACCTTCGGAAATAAAACTATTAATTTTTTCAAAATTATTATAATTAAACTTAAAAATTAATATTGAATCCAGAAAATAGCTTAATTATAAACGATGCAGAAGTCGAGAATAACTTGAAAATTATATAGAAAATCTATTGAAAAAAGAGTTATATAATAATACTTGTATTTAAAAGCATTAAATAACAAATATAATATATTTAATATTGCTATATTTTAAATTAATTTTAATTTATTAATAATAATATTAAAAATATTTATTAAAATAAATCTTATTTATAAATTTACTTTAGTTAATATTGTAAAAATTATAAATAATGCTAATATTTCTCTAGAAGGGCAGCGCAATTACAAATAAAAACTTATAAAAAATAAAAACAATTTATTTTAATAAATAAAGGTTTCTATGCTTAATTCTAATTTATTTATAGTGATTATAATAATTGCTTTAAGTAAGGATTTGCTTTAATAAAAATAAAATTAATAATAATTTTAAATACTAAAAAAAGTTTTTAGTAATAATTGGAAAATTAAAAACTAGAAAATAACTGGAAATTTCGTTATTAGTATAATGGAGTATAAAATGCATAAACGGCAATATAATAATTTTTAAAGTTTATTAGAAAATTACTAGTATTATTTTTAATGTTTTTAAAATATTTAAATAATAATTATATATTTTTAAATTTAGTAAATAAGTTTTTATAATAATTTAAAAATATTATTAAAATTATAAATTAAAAAATAAAGTTTAGCTAGGCAAGTTCTTTCTAAAAAGCTAAAGTCTTTATATAGGCCAGCTAAAATCGCTATATTTTATTCGATTAAATTTTGATTTTTTTTTTGTTATATATTTCTAATATATACGCCTATTATAGCGCTTATATTACTTCTGCCCTTCGCTAATCTATTATAATAGCGCCGGTGTACTTCTAGCCTTTAATATTATAATATATGCAAATAAAAAGAATATATAAATTAAATATATTTATAACTTTAATTAAAAACTTTTAAATAATATAAAAACCATAATTTTTAAATGATTTATTATTGTATAATTAATTATTCAAATTGTAGACCTACCCTTTTATTTTATTATATAGGGCCTTAAGTTACTTTACTATGCCGGCAACTTTGCTTCACTGTATTACAATTTTTATACTATTTTATAATATAAAAAAATATGGTTCTATAGTTTTAAAATAGGGCTTTTAAATAAAGTAATAATTATGATTTTTAATTTATTAGTTATTACGTTGTTATAAACTAAATAAAATAGACTCTAGCTCGGCCTGGCCCGTATAACATAGCGCGTTGTTTATGTTTATTTTTTTAATTTAATTTATTTGCATTATATAAACAAGAAAAAAAAAGGCTATTTTTAGAAATTTGTTTTTTTTTATATTATTTGTTTATTAAGCTTAATAATTTAATATTATATAATTATTATTAAATAGCAGGCATTGTTTTTCTAACCGCGCTATATGATATATATATGTTTGTTTAGTTTTTCGCTTATTTTAAACTATAAGCTTTGGTTTTCGTCGCTGTATGCCTTGCTTTATTATATACTGTAATATAATCGGTTTATATAACGTTTATGTTTTAAATACATAGTATTCCTATATTAGTTTTTTTTTTTAGTATATTAACTTATATATAATATTAATAAAAAGCTGCCGGTAGCTTAGCTTTATATAAAACTTGATTATTTTACAAATGCTTTAAATTATATAACTACGCCAGTCCTAAGCCTTAAATTCTATAAAACGAATATTTTAAGTATAATTACTATAATATAATATAATTAATATTTTTTATAATTTCCAAAAACTTTTTATATTTTAATAAATTATTATAATTTAGTTTAATATATAATATATTAAAAAAATAATATAATAGACGATAAATCCATTGTTTTAGCTAAGTATATATTTCTTTTAATAAAAATAGTTTAAATATATATTAAATTATATTTTTTTTTAATTTTTAAAATTTATTATTATTTATTTTATGAATTTTAAATATTAATATATAAATAATAAAATTATAAATTCTATAAATTTCTTTTTTAAATTTAAATTCTTCAAAATCTAAATCCTGCGAATTCGAATTTTATAAATTTTAAAAACAAATGCAAATATAAATAATAAATTGAACCACTATTTTTTACGATTTTATACCTGTATAATATGTATTTTTATATCCGAGAACTCGTTGGCATAGGCAGATCCATTTTTTACAATAGCTTTACTAAAGCTTTTAATATTTTTAATATTATATACTAAAAATAGGCTTAGCGTTAGTAATTAACTAATAAATTTTTTTATAATATATAATTTTGTATTTATTATATATATTTTTTATTAAAATAATATAAATATATTCCTAATTTAATTAAATTTAAATTAATAATAATACTATAAAAATAAAGTTATTAAATATATTAAAAGTTTTTTATTTTGCCTTTTAATAATTCTAATATTTATAAAAAATATTAATAATAATTTTATTTAAGTAATAAACTAATTTATAAAATTTAAATATATATAAATAAAAAAAAAAATATTAATATAAATAATTTAGGAATATATTTAAACCATTAATTAAAAATATATAAAATTACTAATAAAAACTTTTATAAAAAGGAAATTATTACATAAATTAAAAGCCCCAAAAAAAAAACTTTGGCATTAGGAACTATAATTTTATAGTTTTATTTTATTAATTATTTATATTATTTATAGGAATAAATTTTTATAAACATAAGCTTTTTATTAAAAATAATTTTCCGAATTAAAATTAAGTTTTTACTTTTGCAATATTATAATGCTTTCGATCTAAAAAAGTAATTTAAATATATACTATAAATAATTTATATTATAGTTTATTTTTTGTTTGGAATATATATAATTAATATTATATTATTTATGTTTTTTCTAGCAAATAGTAGCTTTTAGTTATACTATAGTTTTTAATACTATTTTTAATAGTTTTTTATTTATATTAAATTATTTTTATATTTGGCCGGCATATAAATTTATTATTTTAAATTATAAAAAACTATTGGAATTCATAGAAATTAATTTAGTAGCTTAATTCGGAAAATAAAAGTTATATATAAAAAATTATATTGCAGTAGTAGGTCTATATTATAATTGTTGCCTTATATTTGCCGTATTAATAGTAGGCTATATAGCAATTATTAGCCCGAAGGTTACATTTTATTTTATTAAAACAAATACTTATTAAAAGCATTAATAATTTATAGCTAGTATTAAATATATAAATAAAAAACCATCTTTGCCAATTGAATATAAAGCAAAAATTAAAATATATAATTATTATATTAATATATAAAACTATTACTTTTTTTTAATTAAATTAATTAATTACTAATTAATTTTCATTATTAAATTAAAATAAATACCATTGGTAAATCAAAAGTTTACTTTTGATAGTAGGGATATTAAAACTAATAGTTCTTTTCCCATTTGTTTTAAATGCCTTTTAATAATTTTATAAATTAAATTAAATTTAATTACTTTAATTCAAAAATATAAAAATAAATATAAAAATATTTAAAAAAATATTATTAATTAATATAATATTATAAATACTAGGAAAAAACTATTAATATATTCTATAAATAAAACTTATAAATAATAGGTAAGGTATTATTATATTAATAGTAAAAATAGAATTAAATTACGAATGGATATTTGCGTTAATATAGGATTTCAAATTTTTCTCTGTAAATTCTAATAACTTTGCTTTCCCTGAAAATTTTCAATTTCGATTTTTTATTTTATTTAAATTTTTTATTATTAAATTTTTTAGTAGAATTCTAGACCCAAATTTCTTTTTATATAATTATAATTTATTAATATATCTAATAATATATTAAAATATCAAAGCAATATAAATACATAAATAAAAATTTTACTAAATTAATATTATAATTTAAGTTTTATAGTTTTTTGCTAATAGAAGCCTAGTTGACATCTAAGAAACAATTATTTGAATTTTTCCAATATTCAAAGATTTGCTGCTATTGCCTAGTAAATATTTGCAAAATATAAATTTTTTTTAAAAACATTTATTAAATTTATTAATAATAATATAATATATAATAATAAGATTATTATTATATTAGCAAAGTTTTTTATACCAGAAATTTTATTTAAAATATTAATGGATAATAAGTTTAATAGCAATTGCAATAAGGCCGATATTAGCTTTATTAAGTTAAATATAATAGCAAATTTGCCTTATTTTTATTTGTTTTTTTTTTCTACGGCTATCCAAAGTTTTAAAATATTAATTTAAATAATTCTATTTTCGGATATAAAGCTTTAATTCTTTTATACTTTTATAATCACTTTATAGCCAAGGCATTAAACTTAGGTAAAAAAATCTTTTTGCTTTATTATTGCTTTATTTTATGTTAGGTCGTTTTACGTCTTGTTTTATATCTTTGCTAATGTTTTGTTATAAGTTTTAATGCTTATTTTTTATATTACTATAATAAATTTTTTTTTTATTATATTAATATTAATAATATTCTTTGGTATAATACTAATAATATTTTTTAATATAATATTTATTATATTATAAAATAAACCGGTTTAATAGATTAGTTTATTAATAGAAAAGTATAAGGGATCTTTTTATAATATTAAATTAAAAGAAAAAAAATATATTAAATGATTATTTAATTATAATTATAATATATTAGGCTATATAATATTTAATTATTTTTTTATTATTTTAAAAAAATAATAATTATATTTAAAAATATAAATGTAAAATATAATAAAATTCGATTAAAGAAAAATTATATATATTATATATATTATAAAAATTATTTTTAGTAAATAGAATTTCGGTAATA
>QYSG01017434.1:0-10520 GCA_003988875.1 Lachnum nothofagi
CTATACCTTGAGTTGTTGGTACGTCAATAGCGAGCTTCAGACGCGGTGTGCCTATTGGTATTCGTGAGTCCTCTAGATCTTGTTGATCTCACTTTCAACACTAACGGTTTTTCCAGAGCTACCATGGTTTCCGGTGCATTTGTGAGTATTTGAAAGTCTGTGTGTGGATTATTACTGAGGAGTGATTCCAGGGGGGCCTCCTCGCTTACGCTGTGGGAGCACTACAAGGACGACTCGGCATGAAGCAATGGCAGTAAGTTTGTGCTACATTACCACTAACCTAGAATACATCTGACAATTAGAAGGTACTTATTCATTATCGAAGGCGCTCTCACGATGTTTTTCGGCCCCCTCGGGCTCTGGCTATGCGTTGACTTTCCCGAGTCGTGGTCCTCTCGATTCTTCAAACCAGACGAGATGCGATTCCTTCAGCTCCGAGTGAAGTACCAAGAYAGTCCAGTGCCACCTAATGATACATTTAGATAGAGTGCTTTCTTTGAGGCTTTCAAGGACTGGAAAACTTAGTGCGTTTATTCGGAGTTTAAATTGCTCGTATGTGCGCTGGCCGATCTCGACAGTTTCATTGCATCTCTGCTTACCTTTGGAGGATCAGTTCCGACTTATTCGTAAGGACATCTTGAATTTTTTGTCCGAGGTCTTCACTAATGACCTGGTTCAAGTGTAAATTACACGCTCGCATCCATGGTCAAATCTCTCGGGTACTCCTCCATCAGAGCGCAGGCCATGACAGCTCCCCCTTACATATTTGCAGGTTCGYAAATTCTTAGGGCTGCGTGAGAATCTATTTGCTGATGATGATTGTAGCCATTTGCGTTGTTGCTATTGGCATCTACTCCGATAAATACCGCTGCCGTGCTCGCTCATGGCTTATCAGTTGCAAGTAAAATCYACGTATGATTGGATAGAAATTGTTAAGAAACGGATAGATGCCATTGGAACTACCGGAATTGTTATTCTATGGCCATGCTTATACCATAGCTCTCTAGCCGGGGTTTCCTATTTTGCCCTATTCCTTGTCGTTGCAGGCTATAATATGCAGGTACGGGAATCCCCCTATGACGTGACTGTGGATAGATAATATATGCTAATCTCAATTCCCAAGGCACCAGCAGTAGGCTCCTGGCTAGGAACAAACGTTTGAAATCCAGCAAAGCGCGCCGCTGCTATGGGCTGGCAATCAACATTTGGCCAAGTAAGTGCCGAGAGCTCATCTCTTATCATGCATATCGAGCTAATTTTGGCTGCAACCAGCTTCTCGGTGGAACTATCGGAGCCAATATGTAAGAATTTGTCCATAATGAAGCTGAGGTTATTATTGACGAAAGTGCTAGATTTATTTCTGAGGAGGCCCTAACATACAAATCAGGATTCATCATTCTCCTGGTCCTGGTAGGAGTTCCAAGGCTAAAAGGCAGGATTTTACTAATAGTTTGTATCAGGTGATGGTCGGAGGTATTGGAGCTACGATTGTAAATTGGTATTGTCTTCGCGCAGCGAATGTCAAGAAGGGCAAGATCCCGCCTGAAGAATTGGAGGGGAAGTACACGGAGCATCAGCTTTCAGAGATGGGAGAGTACTCTCCGTTCTTTAGGTAAGTCGTTAAAACTCATTCACGGTTGAGTAGGCTGACATATAATTCTAGGTGCATTCTATAAATGGTAAAAGTAGAGATATCACACCCTCAAAAGACTAGATATGGAAGCGTATGAAGGCTTCTCACGTGCCGTAGACATTTCGTCAATACAAAATGTATTTTATCAGCAAAAGCACAGAAAGATTATCTGATATCAATTTGACGCATTTGGGCACACTCAAACTAGGTGTGTGATAAGCTGAAATGCAAAAATTGTCAGGTGACACTGGGACTCCTACGTGATCACAGGATCGCACCTGCTAGACCTGGAAGAAGGCTCGTCATTGTCCCACAATTCCAAGATTTCCATCACTTTATTCCTCATTCTAACTAGTTTAATGACTTCAATGCACGATACAGCGAGGGGCTGCTTCCAATTCGGATGCACGGGATTTGGGCTCACGTCAGTGTCGGCCTTCTAATGAGTTCATCCYTTCATTGAACTTGAACTAGAGATGAAACAGCCTCCCGAAGCTGGTGGCGCTGACGTGCCGTCATCCGTTCTCGTTACATGGGTGTGAGCCGCTCCTTTCCCGTTGTGGGTCGTTGGATCATTTCCGTATCTGCACAGTCGTCACGCTTGGCCAATTTATACGAATAAGCTTAATAATCTTGACTTGCGAGTGTTCTCGTATTCGGAAGGAATTCGAGACTCGGAGTGGGGATTCGTGTTCCTCAGTATTTGGGACGCATTTAAGGCGCTCAAAGAGCAGAATCGCTGGGCTGGAAATTATGTCAGGACTACTGCCGTATAGTTCAATATACAATATGTACAAACATTTCATGACGATTCCTCCGTGTGGTTCAACCCGATCCTAAACTCCCATGAGCCCTCAAGGCCGGGCAACCCACCCCTTTTCCCTACTCCCGCTATGATCCATGATGCCCAAAGTAGTCCTATCCTCACGTTTGAAAAGAAAAAAGAATGCTATTCAACCGCTCCCACCGCCGGAACCGAGAAAGAAATCCAACTCGCTCGGTCCCCCTCGACTGTGCTCATTTTCCGCCAGCTGCTCGAGAAGGCTTAAAAAAGGATCCTTCTCTTCGCCAGTAGTTCCAGCCGTACTAGTACTGCCCCCATTGCTTATCCCTCCCGGGGTCATTGCTTCTGTAGCGGGACCTGGAGGGACCATTCCATTTCCGTATCCAAAGCCCATTTGTGGGATTTGGAACATTGGGTCGTAGTTCTCTGGGGGATTCAGCGAATTGAAAGTATCAGGTGGTGAGAAGGGTGTTTGCGATAGGTTTGGTATAGTAGTGGCGCTGGAAGAATAAGGGGTGAGTGGCGGTGGGTCCAGAGGTTGCTGCCCGTTGGGTAGGCCGATACTTGGATCGGTCATCCTTCTTCGCTCGGGCTCGTGTATTGTGTCGTTTGGTGATATTAGAGAACTCTCGGGGTGAGAGTTCCGATGCGCGACTTTGAGGTCTAAGTGCTTCCTGCGCCCAAAAGAAGTCTTTCGCTTGGAGCTTGGGACTGGTGCGGGGGCGTCAGATATACTAGGTCGAGGTGCATAGAGATCATGTCCTGTGTAGGGCTCCAGGGTTGGGTCCACGGGCGTATCTGTAAACGAGAGATGTGCCCCATCAAAGAACTGGCCAAGGTCGCTATATCGATCGAAGAAATCCTCGAGATGGAAGACCGGGCTATACCTCATCGGATTACTAGCTAAAGATTTGACGAGTTCTGAATGGCAACCATAAATTGTCTGTAGGGTTTCGCGCTGGTGTTGCACAGAGGACCAAGCGTAGCGTAATTCTGACAATTGCTGCATCTCTCGTGATAAGAATTCCGCAGACGCTGAAAAGACTTCGCCCTCGCGACTTCCTCTGTAATGGGATCCATGGACATGGACAGTTCCGGCAGTGCATATGCAGTAGCCTACAAAAGCGGGCCATTCCATCGATGGAGATTGCTTTCCTAATCACCAAGTGTTAGGTCCGTAGATCACGCTTATATTCTGAAGTACTTACCTAGTTCCACCAATTCTGTAATAGCATTGGCGTGTAGGAAACACAAATTGGTCGCTTCGATTTGCCACGATTGGTGCTGACCCGTACCAGCAAGCTCGGCCAAGTCGATTGGTAAAAAGGGTCGGTATATCAAGCAGTGAACAAGGTGGTAGACAAGTTTGCTGAGCACAAGCGTCGTGCTATCGGACTGGCCGAACAGAGTCTCAACAGATGAGAAGACATCTTGGGTCCCAGATGCCCACACATCGAGTGCCTGGCGGATCTTCGAGAGATTCGATAATGAATGCCAAGGAAAGTGGCTGTCCCCTTTCACCCCTCCTGCTGCAAGGTACCGATTCGTGATGCCCAAGATTCGAACGATATCAATCAGCATACCGCTGCTTCCCTGGCTTTTCTTTCCGGATCCACCATAGTATTGTAAATTCGATCCACTCTGAAAATATTCCCCTTCGACTGCAAGAGAAGCGGGATTCGGAGACCATGAGGGGAGTCTTAAGAGAAGTGATTTATCGGCGATGAGTGAAGGGCGTTTTGATCCGCAGGCGGTGAAGCGATCCATAATGTAGCAAGTCCAAAATAGTCGCCGTCTCATTTCCCTCTCGACAGCATTCAATCGGATTTTCATATCGAATTCCCGGTGTAGCTCCAGCGCAACGGCCATTCCAATACCACTTGCTAGAGCAAGATTAGCTGGTGGTAGACGCTCGGACAAGTGCACGTACCAAGCATCATGTAGGCTTTCTTCCCTTTCCCAGCTGCAGTGAATGCCATTGCAAGTAGCAGGAGTGCTTGCAGACAGTCAATAGTCGGGTCATCGATGTCAAGTTCAGTCCTGGCCCGTCTCGCATAGTCTGCGCTGAGTCTAACAGCAGCATGATATCCATTTGGATGTGGTGTATATCTATACTCATTAGTGCTCTATTTTCTCAGCCTGTCCCCAGTGTCACCACCCACCTAGCGCTCACTGCATATATGGCGGACAGAAGGTACGAAGGGATCTGGTTAAGTTGAATTTGTTGCCGAGTTGACGTTTCGTCCAGTATGTAGTATGGGTTGCCGTGACATCGAGCGAAGTATGTGTCGAGGAGCGCATCTGCTTGTACGACCGGTGATGGGGCGCTGAAAGCTGATAAGCTCAATTTCCTCTAGTTGCCTGATCACAATTCTTACCTGCTAGGTGCCGGTGAATATACAGCATTCTCATCTCCACCATTGGTCATATCAAGTTGTAGTCGGTCAGGCTTTACTTCCCCGTTGGAAGTTTCTTTGTCCGGGCCCGAACCGTTTCCGGCATTTGGCGAGTTCGCTTTCTTTTCATCCTTTAATCTTTTCTCCAAGCCATCCACTCTTTTCAATAACGCTTCTAGTACATCGGTCTTTGGTCCTCGTTTCTTTGGCACCGCATCTGTAGCATTGTGAGCAACTCCATACAGGTCAAAGCTTGATATAGCCCACCATATATACAGGGACATTGAAAGACCTGACAGGCCTCACAAGTTGGCCGCAAGCGATTGCACTTTATCTGGAAGATATTTTAGTAACGCGGAAAAACTTCTTGATATTTTTCTCGAACCTTCCGTTTGCGACAAGATTTGCAATTCATTGATTCTCGTGGTTCGTTGCTCATACGTCGCGCTGGTAATCGTTCAATGCCAACCTGGGGCCGGCTCGTCATCGTGAAGAAATACCAGAAAAATGTAGGAAGCTCGAATAGAAAACGAAATCATCGCATCATGAAGCTTGTGTGCAGCTGAAGGCGTGTAACATCACGACTAGAATTTTGGAATCAAGTGTGCGCGACAAGAGGGCGTTCTCAACGCCAATGCTGGTTGTTTTTGGATGTTTTCGAGAAGGAGCTGGTCAAATGAGAATGCTAGATCCTCGCAAAGAATGGGGTTGCAGCTCGTGTGAAGCGCCAATAGTAGGTGTTGGATCTACCTAACCGGACCGTGGTGCACCGAGCTACCCCAGGTCTTGTTTCCGGCTTCTCAGGTCAGTTGGCAAAATGAAGAAGCATTTGGCAGCGCATGGGAATGCGAGTGCCGGGATAAGCTCTCTAAACTTTGAAATCCCTCGGTATCTTTCCTAAAGGATAAGCGGATTAGAGTTGGAAAGTAGGCGGCTCGAAGCTTGTGATTGGCGGCAGCTGGGAAAGTCTCAGATGCAGACGTTGGGCTCTCTTGTGACAACCAGAACTTATATCTAGCTCGATAGGGAGACGAAGAAAAAACGTGGTTGATGATCGAAATTGCGGGGTTGACAAGCTAAAATCTCGCATGCGAGGGCGGCGTTTGATTTCCTAGCCGCATCAGGGGAACCAATTTGACCAAATTTGATCTAAATTTCAGGAATAGCGAGTGTGCCAAGAAGAAGAGAACGTCAGCTAATAATCTCCACGCACGAGCAGTGTCATGAGCTGTCGGGATTGCTGGATTTGCTGTGCCTTTGGCGGGAGAGGCACCGCTTATGTCAAGAATCCCCGATCCATGGGCGATGTCGAACTGGGTCACCGGCGACTGGGGTTCTAGAGAACCAGCGAATGAGCCGGGTCCTCCCGGTTTGCGACCGTGCTCCTAGGGCTTTGACAGGATAGAAGTGTGGATACCAGGCGGCGAAGCCTTGCGGCGGTAAAGCAATGCAGGGCCAGTTCTCCAGAGACTCGCAWGTCAGAAAAGGGAAGGCGTTGAGCACGAGGTGTGGCTGTTGCCCTTGACTCTACGCCAAACCCCAAGACGGAACCCTACAGTACGTATGTGGATGGCTAGCAGCTGCACAAGAGATCAGCCTACAAGGCCCATGATGCCGTATGTACCTGACTGTGATTGCGAAAGATCAGAGAGCAAAGCTTTCTGATTGGCGCGCAAAATCACTGGTGTGTTATGGGTGTCCGGAGTGCTCTTCCCTGCGACTCAAAACCATGGCGTCTCGGGTGGACGCCGACGGATTCAGAAGGTGGTTCAACCGAGCCTTCCTCACCGAGGACCCTTAAATCTCATCCTAAACATTCGACGTTTTTATAAACTCGAGGAACAATCTACCTGAAGAACTCGTGCAAGATTGCTTGTTCGAGATACTTACTGGATGGTTTCATGGTCTGCAAGTTCTAATTAAGAACGTAAGGCTTGTGCAGCATAGTGGAAATAAATTGGATTACTGCACCACATCTGCCACTAAAATCGCCTGGCTTTTCGCTACCGCGTTTGCAGGCGGGCATGAAATTATTCATGTCGCCTCAGAACGCTCTTCCTACGTCTCTCGAATCCGGAACGACGGGTTCATAGGAATCTAAACGCCTGAATATATTAATTTTTAGATTAATTCAACCACGTGAAACGCTTTCCCCGCAAAATCCGCAAAGTCCTCCCAATTTGTACGACCCTCTATTTCCGGCACTGCTCGCTTCTCGTTCCACACTGTGGTCTAGCAAGCTTATCGGGCCGGGAGACGCCATTTTGGTGAACCGGCTGCATACGGTATTCAGACGACTTTCTTCCAATCGCACGCAAGTATTTTGTGAAGAACATCCCAAGTAGAAGCTTGGTGACTGCCGTGCAGATCTCCGTACACTACAGGGCCGCTTATCGCGCGGCAAGACATCGGCTGACCTTCTAGAAGGCTGGAAGAACTCTTCCCGTTAAGCTTAAAAGGAAGCAACTCCGTGAGGGGAAGAACCTAAGTTAGCGGCTTCCGAGAATCACACTGCGGTGACTGGAAAGCTTGAAAGCGCCTTCATTGCCCTCTCATTGGAGAAAAAAAGGAATAGCGTTTCCAATGCCGACGCAGTATTTCGCATCATGCTTCTCTGGTCGGGATCCCATGTGAAAGACATCGATACTGCGGCGGACCGAAATGCCACTGCACAAGCATTACAAGTTGTCATGTTATTAAGTAGAAGGATCTGTGGTCAAGACTGTAACGTGGACGCGTATAGTGTGATGGAAATGACGAGGTGTTCCGCCGTGCAACTTCACTTCCTCGTCAATGCTGTCTTCAGTACTGTCTATGGGACTTCAACCCGCAAGGGCATGAATCTCTTCAATTCTTCGGAATGCTGCCCTGATCTAGGAACGCTCAAACTAACATAGCCTAGCAGGACTACATTCTTTCGACATCAGGAACAGCTATAGTGCGACTCCGTCCTTATCTTTCCTCTCGAATCGAGAGATATCAAAATCTTCAGTCGACGACCTTCCTGTTACGCTTCCTGCATTTTTGCGTGCTCGGTGAGTCACTTCACGTTTATCAACTCAAGATTCATGATACGAGCTGCACCAAGACCCGGAGGCTATCGCAAAGAGAGCATAGATGATCGCCTAACAATATGGAAATAGGACAATGATAATACATCGAGGTAGAAACATGCATGATTTGTCGAGTAAGCTCGCCGAAGAAGTCGCTGCCAGTGCTGCAATGCTTTCGAACATGTGCCGAGTCTTAATACAACCGGGTCCTTCCATATTTCATTTGTTAATTCCCGAAACAACAATAGCAAGTGCGGCTGGTAGGAGGGTTCGATTCCCTCGTAGGAGCTCCTGAGTGGCGACGCAACACTTGCTTGGACGCTAGTAGCGGACTAAACCAAAAACAACACAAACGCTTCAATATTTCATCTGTCGCGACGTTTGAAGTTTCATCAATTTCCACAAGTGACTCGTAACGAGTGAAACTGTGCAAATTGACCAATTTCTCGAGGGAGAATAGCAATGCAATGCTCATGTAGCGAGCCTTTCCTCTGTCTTCAAGCAAGTGCCGAGAGCTCTAGCCATATAATTGAAAACACTCGTCGCTTTTTTGCAGCCGAACGGCGGCAAGATGATCTAGATAACGTCATCCGGCTCCTTCCAGATTCAAGCAAGTCCAATCTTCCTAGGATCTTTCTCCCTGAGCGTCTTCCGGTGGCCCGCGACTTTCCACACCGAGTAGCGAAGCAATAAGAAATCACGAAGACGAAAATGTAAAAAATATGAAACACCAAGGGATCAAGCTCGTATAACAGCAATCCCGGTGGAGGACGGATTTGCAAGCTGCAAGAAAACGTGGGGTACAGCTAGATGTAACGGGGACAGTGACGGCCCGACGACTTGACGCATATCACTTTCGAGCCTCTTAGCGATCTGGCGATCAAATCGGAGAAGAACACGAGATCAAGATCAAGGGCTTGAATGCAGCCCTCACCCGGCCGGACTTTAGAGAGCCTTCGGGCTATCATTCCTCCATAGCCGCGCTTATGGCCAACATGAAGGGGATGCCTCGAGGTGAATTATCTGGTCAGCATGACATGTTTAATGAAAAAGACATTACCATCTATAGTACATATCGTTGTATCGTCACTTCCGTTGCCGGTAATTCATTTCTCTTCATTCATTATCTCCGATCGCCGTTCCCATGGCGTTGGTCCAGTACTCCAGAGGAAATGCCCGAAATCCTATCTGAACAATTTATTTTTCGGGTGCTTCACATTCACTAAGCTATACTGTTGATTTGTTAGCATTCCATCGAATTTTGAGTAATTCACAATATACTTACCTCGGCAAATCTGGCGTTGCGATCCTCCATGCCCATACTCGGAACCAGCAAGTTCGGCTCGGTCCAAGCAGGTCGCATTCCTCTGTATTCTAAGCTCTCCCACCAGTTCAAGAAAACTGGCATCGTTATGGACTCTCTCTGGAACAAGTGTATTTCAATGAGCATCTGTCCGATAGGGAATTCGGTCCCCTCGTTCTGTGTGTACGCGTTCAAAGAAGTCAAGGCGTTGAATTCGGCGTATTCAATATCGATTTTCAAAATATCGATGAAGTCATGGCCATTTTGCTCCATAATGTCTTGGATTGAATAGAACGGTGGATTCTTGTGAGGCTCAGAAATCCCCGAGATTCCAATCTTGTTGAAATGTGTCCGGTGCAGCAGCCCAGGGTCGACCTGGCTGCTGAATCCGTCGACCGTGAAATCATATCCCCAGATTTCGCAGTTGGTTCTTTCAAGCATTTCCTGTTCTGTTGATTGATGCACAGTCAGCCATGTAAAGTCCGGAGCTTGGAAGGAGTAGGTATGAGGTCACCGAAGCTGGACTCGTTCTGAACACCTGCGAAGCAAGAATAATTAGTTTGTGCTTAGACTAGGCGGGTAAATGGGTCGTAGTCTGCTTACCAAAAGAGTAAATGACACAAGGCTTTGTGTCCTTCTCGTACCTGCTCACTCCACAGACCCATTTTCCCCCATCTCCCATGATACCAATACGCTCAACTTCCCAAGGGCAGTTGTAACTGCTGAGCATTAGAGACAACAAAGACCTAGTGGGCATGGTGACCTAAAAAGGCTCCTGCAACATACCTCGCCGGGATCAAATCCCATACAGAAATCCCGTAGGTAAAGTACGATGAACCGTCGCGAGCGGGAAAGCTTGAATTTTGTTAATAACACCGTTTCTCTCCCAGCCGAACTGACCGAGACTTACAAATCTTCCAAGTCTGGAAACTTTTGTCGAAACTCATGTCTTTGTCTGACAGTCTTTGCCCAGAGTCTCTCGCTCGTCTGCATTGCCGCCTTCAGATTGCCCTTTCCGAAAGTGCTTGAAATACCATCTGTGATGCCCCAGTCACTGCGATTGCTAGTCAATTGAGATAGAAGTACCATCAGAAAGATCGCAGCGGATCCAAAAAGGAAGAACTGTGCCGGCTTTACGTTGCGCATGATTGCTGAGTTTGAGCTCAAGAAATTCCCAGATGTAGGTGTCTTTGCGTTCAGGAAACTTCCTAAGCAGCTTCTTATAAGATTCGAAAGTCTTTGCAAGGGCATTCATAACAAGTGACGTCGACGATCCGAGGTATTTGTTTGTGAATTGTGAATGAATACGTCAAGCCCCGGGAGCTAGGAGGAGTTGACGTATTATTCTGGA